>PVIC010000884.1:6274-104907 GCA_004025085.1 Thryonomys swinderianus | reverse complement strand
CAAGGAATGATTTGGGGAGTACTGCTTCCCTTTCGATTTCATTAAAGAGATTGAGAAGTACTGGTATTAACTCTTCTTTAAAAGTTTTGTAGAATTCAGCAGTGAAGCCATCAGGACCAGGGCTTTTCTTTGTTGGTAGGTTTTTTATTACATTTTCAATTTCCCAGATTGATATCGGGTCGTTTAACATTTTTATATCCTCTTCATTCAGCTTTGGAAGTTCTTATGTGTCTAGGAATCTATCCATTTCTTTTAGATTTTCCATCTTCTTGGAGTATAGATTTTCAAAGTACGTGTTTATGATCCTTTGGACTTCCTCTGGGTCTGTGCTGATTTCCCCATTTTCATTCCTTATAGCATGGATTTGAGCCTTTTCCTTCCTTTGTTTGATAAGTTGGCTAAGGGTCTGTCGACCTTATTTATCCTTTCAAAGAACCAACTCTTTGATTCATTGATTCTTTGTATTGTTCTCTTTGTCTCCATTGCATTAATTTCTGCTCTGATCCTTACAATTTCCTCTCTAGTATGTGCTTTGGTTTTGTTTTGCTCCTCTTTTTCTAATTGTCTGAGGTTTATCATTGGATTGTTTATTTCAGTTTGCTCTATTTTCCAAGTGTACACATTCACTGCTATGAATTTCCCTCATAGAACTGCTTTCATTGTGTCCCATAAATTCCTGTATGTTGTGCTGGGGTTGTTTGGTTGTAGAAATTGTTTAACTTCTTTAATTTCTTTTGTGGCCCATTGGCTGGTTAACAGAGTGTTATCCAATTTCCATGTGTTTGTGAGGATCTTGGAATTTCTTCTGTTATTCAGCTCCAGTTTCAAGGCACTATGGTCTGATAATATGCAGGGGATAACTTTGATTCCTTTGCATCTACTTAAGCTTGTTCTATGGACTAGAATGTGGTCTATTTTGGAGAATGATCCATGAGCAGCTGAGAAGAAGGTATATTCTCGCTTTGTAGGGTGAAAAATTCTGTAGACATCTAATAAGTCCAATAAATGCTGGCGTGGCTGTGGGGAGAAAGGAACCCTTCTCTACTGTTGGGATTGCAGACTTGTGCAATCATTGTGGAGATTTCTCAGAAAACTAGGACTAGGGGTCCCATTTGACTCTGCATCCCCCTGCTAGGAATATAACCAAGAGAACTTAGAAAATCACAGTGGAAAGACAGATGTACACCCTTGTTCACAGCAGCTCGGTTCATGATAGCTCAATCTTGGAAACAACCCAAATGCCCATCAACTGGAGACTGGATAAAGAAGATGTGGTTTTTTAAATAAAATGGAGTACTATTCTGCCATAAAGAATGACAAGATTGATTCATTTATGTGCAAATGGATGCACGTGGAGGACACGCTAAGGAGTGAAATCAATAGAGCACAGATAGGCAAATACCAGATCTTCTCATTGATATGAGCACTGGTAGATGCAAATGAGCTCTAGTCATATGACAATCTTTTTAGAATGGGAAATTTCCAAAGGAAATTTGGTGTGGGGATGTAATGAGGGGAAGGAATAAACAGGATTCTGAAAGAAAATAAAAGAGCATGTATATAGGGGTTGGGGAGGTATGGGTGGGGATATGGGTAAAAATGAGAATTGACTGTGTCATATATTGGTACAAATTCCCCAATGTTATGTGTGATTGTGAGATGTATGCAAATTGTATCAATAAAGAATGCAATTAAAAAAAGCGGCTAAGAATGAAACATAGTGAGGAGACCTTGGGTTCAGCCTGCCGTCTTGCAATAAATATACAAGTGACAGATAGGTAGATAGATAGATAGATAGATATAAAGATAGGAAATTGAAAAGCAGAGCCAATGGTTTCTACCCTAGTTTTAGATTTAATATTTCACTCCATCTAATAGGAGTGAGACTCAAGGCACAGCCCCCCTGGCTGCTGGAAGAAACATTTTCCTGATACAAGCGAAAAGGCGTCTGGGAGGCCCAAGGAAGGGTTGTACTTCAGCAAGGCCTTGGGAGGCAGCTGAGTTGTCCGAATATTTCTCTCTGGTTTCCAGTGAGTCCTGTTCCTGCCCTTCTCTGAAACCTCCCCTCGGCTCTGGGGAGTAGAACTGAAGGGTTAGAAGGGATGCCAGGAGTGCTGACGTGTTTTCAAGGCCATTCCTGGATGGAAGCATCGAGAAAGCATCTTTCAGAGTTAATTATATGTATATATTATTTTACAGTATTTTCTGAGAGTAGCTGGATTTTGTTGTGACTGCACCTTGTGGTTTTAAACATTTTTAAAAGTATCTTTTCTTTTTATGATTTTGTCTCTGCCCTACTGCATGTCTTTGAGTGCTCTTTCCACGAATATTATTTGTAATTTAGTTTGTAATTAATTAAAATCGTCCTAAAATTTGTGCTTTTCAGATGAAAGATCCCAGCCCTTAAAGCTGTCCAATCCTTCGCACTCAAGGACATTCCAACGGCCTGTTGCAGATCCCCAGCCTTCATTGACCCCCGGTGCGCCCCAGCTCAATTTCCAGCTCCGCTTTATCCTGAGTCACAGGTGAGACAGCTTTGTTCACCTGTAGGTGCGCTCCCTACCAGCGCATGCGCTGTTTACACTGCTTGTAATGCTCTCCCATTTTCTCAGAATATCACTCACTGTTCGTGTCTTAAGTTTCAGGAGCTACTTCTTCCTAGTCATACGGCAGCTCCCTATGTAGCTATCATTTGTATCTTTTTTTTTTTTTTTGAGACAGGGTCTCACTTTGTAGTTCAGGCTAGCCCTGAGCTCACTATGTAGCCCAAGCAAGCCTGGAACTCAGCAATTCTCCTGCCTCTGCCTCCTGAGTGCTGGGACTACGGGCGTGAGCCACCATGCCCGGCACTGTGGTATGTGGTATTGATGGCTGGTGGGCATGAGTCACCACACCCAGCATTGTATGTGGCTACTGGGGATCAAACTCAGGACCTTGCGATTGCGAGGCAGGCGCCCGAACCACTGAACTAAATCTCCGGCCCTTTTTTTTTTTTGTTTTTGAGACAGGGTCTCGCTTTGTAGTTCAGACTGGCCCTGAGCTCACTATATAGCCCAGGCAGGCCTGGAACTCAGCAGTCCTCCTGTGGTTACCGGAGATCGAACTCAGGGGCTTGCGCTTGCGAGGCAGGCGCAGGAACCACTGAGCTAAATCTCCGGGCCTAACATTTGTATCTTTATTTTACTTCTACATTCTAAGTTCTGGGTAGACAAAATCATATCTAAATCTTCATTTCTACTCCCAAGGGATGGGGGGTCGGGTGTTGTTTTCCATTTTCAGATTCTTATGCAAACATATTTACTCAATCATGTTCTTTAGATTTTTGCCTTTCCCGATGTAGATGCACATTTCTACCAGAATACATTGGTCAGGAAGAGATTACACTTTGCAAAAACTGATTGGATGTATTGGTCAGTTGACAAGTGACAGCCTGAGCCTCGTAAATTTTGATTTTTTTTTTTTTTGAGGCAGGGTCTCACTTTGTAGTTCAGGCTGGCCCTAAGCTCACTATGTAGCCCAGGCAAGCCTTGAACTCAGCAATCCTCCTGTCTCTGCCTCCCGAGTGCTGGGATTACAGGTGTGAGCCACCACGCCCGGAAGCCTTGTAAATCTTAACAACTCAGAGTAACATTTTTAGCAGGAATGTTCATGGTGTTTTGATATTTTCCTAGCCCCTGGCTATGCACTAATCTTGTTTTTTCCTCATCCTTCACATACTCTTAGAACACTCATTTGCATTCTAAATATTTTCTTATTATTTGAATTGTAATTTCCTTAAGATTAGAAATATTACATTTTAATTCACCTTTTATAATCATAAGGTTGTTAATGTATAGAGGTAGAAATAATATATGGGTTAAATAATGTAGTTGGATTGAAGTTTTGAAGTGGGTAAGCAGTAAAAATACATGACAATAGTAATAAAAAAAAGGGAAACAAAGCTTATGTATTTAGGGGGTGGGGGTTGTGGGACAGGTAGAGGAATGGGAAAAATGAAAATTAAATTGTGTCGTATACTGGTACAAATTCCCAATATTGTGTGTGATCATGATGTTTATATACAATGTACCAATAAAGATAAAAATAAACTAAAATACACGGTGATGCCAGCCAGGGGATGAGGGTCCAGGGCACGCCGTTGGTTAAGAGAGTGATGAGCACAGGCAGGGAACAGAGAGAAATGAGAGGTTTCCAGTGTGTGACTGATGAAGCCCCAGAACTCTGTAAGCTTCTCTGTGGAGACCAAATGGGAAGAGGCGGCTCCCGCGGAGAAAGAGGACGCGCATGCGCGCTGACACGCTGCAGGGAGCACTAAGAACACCTGGGGTTGAGTTGTTCGCCCAGAGAAGCACCATGGGGGTGGGAGGCAGGAGAATCCTGTGGACTCTGATTGCTCGTACCCGTGTCTGAGTGAATAAAGCTAAGCGCGCCAGACCCTCAGGGATTTACGTCGAAGGGAAATGTGAGCCCCCGGCCCTGTTTCTCTGTAGTCTTCCTCACCCCTGGGTCAAATTTGAGCTCAGCTTGTAGGTTGGTTCCCCCACTTCTGTTCTCTCCTCAGTGTAGTGAGACATCCTGAGAGAGAATGTGGGTAGCGTACCAGAGTTTGGCTGCAGTGCTGAGCTGAGATAATCACTTTCCTGTTGAGTGCCTTATATGCAATGATACCAAAGTATGGTTTAAAGATGAGCGTTCGTATTTTACTCAGATATGTCAGAGCTATTGGCTTGTTTGAGATGAAAAGAAATTAAATTGTCAACAATCAGAAAGCACAGTCTTTAAATATATACGTGTATATCTCGATGGTCAGTCTCACAGAGGAAATAGTCTCTCAAAATGTCTACCCTTGCAAACGAATGCAGACTTACCTTAAAAGTCTAAATGAATGAGACCTAATGTATCATGGAAATTATAAAAGGAGGTAATAGAAAATCCAGATGTTTTCTTGAACTTTGAAATTACTTTTTTAGTTACAGAATCAGAGACCATCTATGAAAGAAGGAACTGACAAATTAGACTAAAATTTAAAAATTCTGCTTTCTTTTATGCACTGTTGAGAAAATGATAATACAAGCCAGAAACTTCAAGAAACCATTTAAAAAGTTATATATAATAAAAGACTTTTATCCAAAATATAAAAAATGCTTAAAATGGAATAAGAAAACAGGCAGATTTAAAAATAGATCAAAGACCTTAAAAATTTATCAAGAAAGATATACAGCTTCACATTTTTTTCTTTCCCCTCATTACCCCTAAACCTATTTCCCTTTGAATATGTACTGTTTAACAATATCTATCAAGGATTCTAGAACTCCTTTATATCATCAGTTACTCATACCAGAGAAAAAGCTAGATATTTACATACCTGTGACCTATTTATTTCACTTATGAGTATGTCCTTAAGGAAACAAAGCCTGTGCATATAGGGGCAGGGGGTTGTACGGTGGGTAGGGGAAAGGGAAAAAAAGGAGAATTAAGCCATGTCATACACTGGTACAAGTTCTCATAATAATTATGATGTGTACATATAATGTACCAATAAAGATTCAAATTAAAAAAAGAAATACAGCACAGATGACAAATATATGAAAAGATGCTTTACAATCTATGTTGCCAGGGAGATATAAAATAAAAAGATAGTGTGAAATTGCCACACAACTATTAGAATGGCTGATATCCAGAACACTGAGAAAACCGAGTGGTGAGGAGGATATGGAACCACAGGAGCACTCCATGATGGAGTAGAAACGCAGAATGGTGCGGGAACCTCAGAAGATAGTTAGGCAGTTTGTTTACAACACTAAACACACTGATGCTATGTGATCTAGCAATTGCATTTCTTGTTATTTATTGAGAAGAGTTGAAAATTAATCACCACACCTAATGCTATAACAGCTTTATTTACAACTGCTGAAGTTTAGAAGCAACCAAGATGCTTGTGACTAGGTAAGTGAAGAAATTGTGCTATATTTGGATAATAGAATATAATTCAAAGCTAAAGGACAATAAGCTATCAATTCATGAAAATACATGAATGAAAAGTAAGCACATAGTGTGAGGTGAAACAAGCCAATGTGAAAAGGCTACTTACTGTAGAACTCCACTGTATAACTAATTTCTATAAAAAGCCAGAATATAGAAGCATTAAAAAGATCAGTTGTTGCTGAGAGTCAGAGGTGGGCTAGGAGGAAATAAAGAATGAATAGCTAGAAGACAGAGGACTTTTAGAAGAGTGAGATTTGTCCTGTATATATGTGTGTGTTTGTGTGTGTATTTGTACAGGGAATCAAACTCTGGACCTGATGCTTGTGAAGCAGGTGGAGTGCCACTGAGCTAAATCCCACATTCCAGTAGTAAATAGTTTTTGTCAAAGCCCATAGACAAACACATCAAGACTGGGCCCTTATGTGAAATATAGATATTGGATATGGATTATGGATAATGATATGTCCGTGTATATTGGGGTTTTATATATAACACCCCACCTTAAATTTTCATGTGTATGCAAGTGCTTGTGTCATAGGAGAGCTATAGTTTACTTGCTATTAAGGGGGTGTGGCTGGGTTGGAGGTAGGTCACTGGCTTGTGACTTGGAAAAGTAAATACTTGTCTCTAGCTCCTTCCTATCCTCTGGATCCTTGTTGCTATGGTCTGAGCTGCTTTCCTCTATCCAGGCCATTCCACTTGGATAGATTTATGCCTTGGAGCCAACCACCTGTGAGCCAGAATAAGCTTCTACTATTTTAAACCTGGATATCACGTATTTTGTTTCAAGAAGAAGAAAAGTGATAATGATAGATTTTGGAATCAAAAGTAGGGTCATTGTTGAGTGTGCAGTGTGGTTCAGAATTGACTCACAGTATGATTTTCTGAAGTTTTGGAGATGATGGCTAGAGAAGTTGTAGAATGTTGTACACCAAACTTGATGAGTAATTTTGACCAGAACTTCAGAGCCAAACACTGATAATAATGTATATAATAAAGACCTGGGAGATCTTTCAGATGGCACTAATGATTTCTTGGGCAGTTGGATTAGAGGCTACCTGTTACATTCTAAAAGAAAATTTGTATATTTTTTTACCTGGGTCCTGTAACTTTTCAGGAGACTAGAATCAGGGGCAGTGGATTAATTAATCTGGTTGAAGAAATTTCAAGGCAGCCCAATGTTTACCCTATAATATGAGTACTGCTTGTTGTTTTTAGCTATATTTATGAAAAGAATCAGGAGCAAAATGAAGACCTAAATTTTTTTCCAGACTTAAAATTTTTGCCAGAAAAGAAGTGCCTGAAAAATTGAACAAAGGAAAGCATAGTTCCTGAAGATTATCTTTAAGAGAAAGATAAGTACTTCACATCAGGAAAATAAGAAAAATGGTTTAAGGTTATCTAAGAAATCAGCAAAACTCTACTTTTCCTAGGCCCAAGGGTACAAAAATTTGAAGTTTTCATTTTCAAAGGGAGTCCTTGAACCCATGCTGGAGAACTGGTTCATAGTAGCCTGATACCCAGACACTCAGAGCCTTCTGGAACTATGATCTAAGAGGCCCTGCCTACTGTTTGAGCTGATAGCAGACGTGTGGTGCCACCTCAAGAGGCTATGAGGGCTAAAACTTGGAATTCTATACAGGAAGGGGCACCCAAGGGCTACTTGGAGTTAACAGAGCTACAAGATGTAAGTGCCTGATGGGTTTTGATGTTGCTTTGGTTCCCTTCTTTTCTACACTCTTATTTCTCCATTTTGGAATGGGGGTATTTATCTGTTCCCATTGCATTCTGGCAGTGTCTTTTTTTGGATTTTTATAGGAGCTCATAGCTAAAAGTTTCCCTTTAGTCTTGAAGGAGACTTTAGGGTTGGACTTTTCAGTACTGCTAATGCTATTAAGATTTTTATCACACTTAAAGATAAACAAAATGCATTTTGCATGATGAGAGACAGGGAATCTTTAGGGCCCAGAGTTGGAATGTTATGGTTTATATCTAAAATGTCCCCCAAATCTTCATGTGTGTGAAAGGTGATTAGATTTGGGGGATGCGATGCTTTCTGTTAGGAGATGGGGCTTGATTGAAGGTGGCTCATTAGGCTGTGGCCTGCAAGGTTGCATTCTTGTCTCAATTCTTTATCTCACTTTCTTCTTGGCTGCCAACCAACTATGAGTCAAAATAAACCTCTTATCCTTTAAGTATAGATGTCAAGTGAAAAGACAGTACAGTTTGTTTTATCAGGTATAAAATGTGTACCACTCTGGTAGTGGACATAATTTATGGTGAAATTATAGTTGTGTGAGATTGGAAGGTAGAAGGAGATACAATTGGAGTGTCCCCCAAGGTTCCAAGAAATTGGACTCTTTGTTTCCATCAGGGTGTTAGGAAGTGCTGTGGAAGCTTACAGAGGTGATTCCTAGTGAAGCGTCATTGGGGCCGTTCAAGAGAAAGTGTTTAAATAGCTCACGTGGGACTCTGAACATTGGCATGAAACAGGGCTCTTAGGGAAGGAGCAAGGCAGATTCTCCCCCGTTTCCTGGTTTGTATGTAAGTGTCTGGTCCTTTAGGAGTGTATACCTGCTCCCTGCTAGTCTCATCAGGGTAGAACAGTAAACGTCTTATAAATTTAGCTTGTCCAAAGTGTTTCCTTATGGTAATGAAAACTGACTAATACAATCCCTGAAAGTACACTTGTGAAATAAATGGTAAAGAGGAGATTATGAATGCCTCTACAGTATTATTTCATCTAAAACTATCAAACTTGGTAGAACTTGCTCTATTTAATGTTTTTAAATATATTTTGGAAGTAAAGGAAATATGGCTTAGATAATATTTACTTCACCTCAGTCTGTCTGTGATGACACTTAACCTTAGGTTTTTTCCTAGAAACTTGAGATTGAATTCTAAAATCCTTTTAGACCATATTTGGGTAATTATATGAAAGGATAATATGATGGAAGAATCCTCTGCAAATATCTGACTAGAGTTAAGCACTTAGGTTAGTCTGCTCCCAAGAGAAATCTTAGTGTACCACCATTTTTTTTTTTTAAAGGAAGACAAGTGATTAGGTTACAGTTTCAGAAAAAAAAAATCCTCCAAGGCAAAATGACGGCTTGTGAATATAAATTATATTAACTACTGTGCTTTGGAAAGTGTATGGATTTCTAACTGCCTAGAAAGATTTAATTAGTTTCATTTTCCTTAAAACACAAGAAAAGGGCTGAAAACTGCTTATATCGTATTAAGTGGCCTACCATATCCACTTAAATCATTAATGTGTTGTTTTGGGAAGGGGAACTTAAATTCATTTGAAGCTCATCCTTGACTAAGTAGGAAAACTTAGCGATCAAGTGTTGAGTTGTATCTCTGTAGTTGACAATACTTTCAAGAATAGAAATATCATTTTGGTCAGGTGTTAATTTACTTGGAATGGTTTGTTTGTATGTAGGAAAAATATGCCATTAAGTCTAGAAGGAAATGCGCGGAAGTATGAGCATGGTTGACCAACTTTGTAATTTATGTAATATATTTGAATGAGAACTTAATAATGTTTAGAAAGAGTACTATAGGACAAATTATATAGAAATTGTCTTTCAATTATAATATGAAAATATTTGACAGTGCACACATAGTATCTTATAACTAAAATGGACTTAGTTTTATTAGAAGAATGCATACAAAATCACTTAAGTATGCTGCATATAAAAAGATAGGCAGAAAGGCTTAGTATATAAAAGTCTTACAATTTATACTATGATTACTTTTCTATATAGGAAATCCTTATAACAAGCTTTTAGTGTTATATTGGCTCAGAATACAGTAGCTCATAGATTACTGAGATCTCTGAAAAATTTATGTTCATCTTCTTCTGAACAGGGAATGTGAAACATCCCTTCTACTTGTGTTACTTCCATTTCACTTTGTCCTGTACGAATTCACTCTTTTTAAAAATTGAACTCTTTATTGGTACATTTTATATACAGCTCACAATCACACTCAACATTGGGGAATTTGTATCAGTATATGACACAAGTTAATTCTCATTTTTTACCCATATCCTTACCCTCCCCACAACCCCCACCCACTATTTATATATGTGCTTTCTTTTTTTTTCCAAATCACATTTATTCTTTCCCCTCGTCACTTTCCTGTACCACATTCCCTTTCAATATTTCGTATATCACCAAATCTATCTTACATTCTAGAACTCATTTACATCTACAAGTTCTCATACCAGAGAAAAGATATGGTATTTACATATGTGTGATCTATTTATTTCACTTGCTAGTGCATCCTTAAGGTATATCCATTTGCACATAAATGAATGACACTTGCCATTCTTTATGGCAGAGTAATACTCCATTTTATAACAAAACACATCTTCTTTGTCCAGTCTCCAGTTAATGGGTATCTGGGTTGTTTCCAAGATTGAGCTATCACAAACGGAGCTGCTGTGAACATGGGTGTACATATGTCTTTACAATATGATTCTTTTAATTCCTTTGGGTATATTCCTAGCAGGGTCAAGTGGGATCTCTAATTCTAGTTTTCTGAGGAATCTCCACACTGATCTCCACAATGGTTGTACAAGTCTACAATCCCACCAGCAGTGGAGAAAGGTTCCTTTCTCCTCGCAGCCTCACCAGCATTTATTGCTAGTTGATTTCGCAAACTGATGTCTTTTAACTTTATTTTTAAATTCTAGTACTCATTATCCATATTCCATTTTTGGTTCCAGAGTCCTTCAGAAGAACTCTATGTATATAGATAGGAAGTTTTTGTTTCCTTTCTGTTAAGATTTTTTTTCTGTCATCCTTAAAACCCCCCCACAATTTTCACAATAACCAAAATAAATTGAACCAGGGATTCTTTCCATTTTGTAATGTATTATTCAGTGTCTTTTCTTAGTGTTCTGTAATTTCCACTGTGGAGAACTTTTCCTTTTGGTTAGGTTGGCTGTTAGATATTTGAGGTCTGAAGCTATTGTTCATAGAACTTTACTTTCATGACATATCTCAGTGGGCTCATTATTGATGCCCAGAAACACTGTTGATTTTGTACCTTGTATTTTTTTTTTCTTTTGGTACTGGGAATCAAATTCAGGGCATTGTACTTGCCAGGCATGTACAGGGTCACTAAACTATCTCCTGGGGATGTATTTTGTAATTTTCTATCCTTCAACATACATTATCTGCAAATAAGGATAATTTAAATTTTTTTCTTTCCTGTTCATCTCTGTTTTTATTTTTTCTCATGCCTAATAGCTCTATTATTCAAGTATTATATTGACAAGGAGTGGTAGCCATGGACTTCCTTGTTTCATTAGTGATTTCAAAGGAAATACTTTCCACTTTCCCCATTCAGAATCACAATGCCTACAGGTTTGTCATATACAGCCTTTATCTGTTTGAAGTAAGATCTTCTTATATATTTTCATCAGGATTTTAATCATGAAGGGATGATAGATATTTTTCTGCATTTATTGAGATGATCGTGTGTTTTTTGTCCTTTGTTCTACTGTATTGGCACACATTTTTAAAGTATCTGCATGCTGAATCGGTTTCATTGCTGAGATCCAGATTTTCTTCCTTGGTATCATGAAGGTGGCTGTCCTCATCTCACTTTAGGTTTCCCTTAAACACTTTCTGCAGTGCTGTGTCAGTGATGATGACTCTCTTCATTTCATTGTTTTCCTAGGTGGCTTTTATTTTTCCTTTGACATTGTTTTTGGGGCCCAGACATTCTTAAGGTTGTACTTTGAGTTGTCTAAGAGCTCTTGGATATACTTTTCTTTGCTTCATTTTTTAAAAATATTACTAACTATTCTAGTATGACCATGTCCTTCTTATCTCAGATTTTTATAGCCTTCTGATTCATTGCTCAATGCTAAGAGTTTCAACTGAGTTTTAGTTTACTTAGTAAGGTTTTCATTTCTAAGATTCCTGCTTGATTCTTTTTCATAATCTCTACCTCACTATTATTATTATTTTTTGAGACTGGATCTCGCTTTGTAGTTCGTGCTGGCCCTGAGCTCACTACGTAGCCCAGGCAAGCCTCAAACTCAGCAATCCTCCTGCCTCTGCCTCCCAAGTGCTGGGATTACAGGCGTGAGCCACCAAGCCTGGCATTTGTGGTGTGTGGTACTGATTGCTGGTGGGTATGAGTCACCACTCCCGGTATTTTGTATGTGGTTACCAGAAACTGAACCAGGGAACTTGCACTTGCAAGGCAGGCACCAGAACCACTGAGCTAAATCTCTGGTCTCCTCTACCTCATTACTGAAGGGACTTTTCATATCCTGCACTCTTGTTCTTAATTCACTAATTTGCTTATTTTTGTCTTCTTTAAGTTCATTGATCATTTTAATAATTGTTCTGTTCAGTTTCTTTTTTGTCCTCTTGATCCTCCACATTATTTTAAGTGTTAGTATTTTTGGAATTCTTTGTATGGCGTTTCATTCACTTCGGTGTCCGTTAGATCCATCTGGGAGGGAGCCAAGTGTTACTGGCGATATATTGTTGCCTTGTTTCCTCATAGCCATGGTTCTTGGGCTGCATTTGGCAGATCCAGTGGAATGCCGTCTCTTCCGCTGAAGGGTGATCTTTTTGATGAGCAGCTTCGTTCATCTCCATGTCTGAGTTTGCCCCCAGTCTATTTTGAGTGCTGTGTTTGGCTCCTCCTCCTGTGTTGAGAGGAAACGGTAACTACCAGCAACATCCATCATCCCACAGCTCATTATGTGTAATTTCAGGTGCTCAAACACGTTTTCTAAGGGATTTCTATCATGTTTGTTACCCCAGGAAGAGAAAACAGGTTTAAAGATTAAAACTTAGTGATATTCCGATTAATCTTCAACTTGTATTTAAAAGAAAGGAGAAGACTGTAAGGAAGTGTAAAAAGACAGTAAAAGATAAAAAGGAGAAAAGCCCAGAGGCAGAAGATATGTGGGAGGAAGCAAAGAAAGTGGCCAGGTGAGAGGGGAGTGATAAAGATCAAGATTACATAATCTATGATGAATGTACTGATTATATATTACAAACAGAGCTCATAAAAGGGGAAAAAAAGGAAAACATACCAAACCCCAGCCCCTGAACATTAGAAATGTAGAGAAAGGAAAAGAATAAATGGGAGTGAGAGAAAGATAAAGCGTCTGTATCCTATTACTGAACTAAGAATCAAAACAGATGTACCTATGGAGTAACGATGCTAGAATATGTGACAATAGAACCAAATGAATTCACAGCATTATCTGCACACGTGCACCAATAAGAAAATCAATCCAAATAAGATGAAGCAAAATAATGACAAATAAGCAAAAAGAAGAAAATGTGGCAGTGGGGGAAGACAGTTACCCTGCTGCGCTTGCTCCATGAATATCCCGAGGGGCATCGCATCTCCATGTTCAGGTTCTCTAGTTTTCTGGGCGCCATGAACAGGACACCGTCCCCTGCTTCACTGATTCCCATGCCAGGGCTGGGTGTGGTCTCCATAGCTAGCTCTGCTGGGCTCTCGCCAGCTGGGCTGCGGCGAGTCCACTCTCTCCAGGCAGTGGGGCCAGCAATGTCCTGGTGGACTGACACAGCCCCACTCCCGCTGTGCCAATGGCTCAGTCTCCCCAGAGCCACAGGCCCTGGGTCTCTGCATCACTGGTCCTGTCCTGTCTTGTTTTCCTCAGCGCTTGCCATGCTTATGTGGTCAGGAGCCTCCTAAACCTGTCTCTGGGCTGAATTTCTACGTGCACTTCCGTCTCTTCTGTCACAGTGTTTGGCCTCACTACTGTTGCCCTCAGGGTCTCTGTCTGTCTCGCTGTCCCTGCAGTGACCAGATCCTGGGGTCTTTCTAGAGAGATCATTTCACACTCTGGTTTGTATATCCTGGAAGAAGAACCACTCAGCCCAGAAGATACTGAGGCCAGTGGTGCCTATGCTGGGATTCCCCCCCTGCAGACTTTGCACTCAGACACGGTGCACAGTCCACATCTGGCTTACCAGGAGTGGGCCCAATGGGACTCCTTCCTCCAGCCACATCATCTCCAGGTTTCACCAAGCTGTACTTCGGTGGTTGGTCTCCCAGCATCCCGGGTCTGCACTACCTCTGTGAATGACTCAGGATGGACTGGGTTGGTGTTATCTCTTCTCTGCTGTGATGGATCTCTGATCATGGGTCTTCACAAGAGGAGAAGGAAGCTGAGGAAGCTGAGGAAATGTGATGGTGGAAGGTGAAGTTGGAGGCATACAGCTGCTGATTCTGAAGAAGGAGAGGTACCACAAGCCAACGAAAGCATCCAGGAACTTCCAGGAGGCAGAAAGGGGCAGGAGATGGCTGGAGATTTAGCTCAGTGTTTTCTTTTTTAAATTGAATTCTTTATTGGTACAATTTATATACATCTCACAATCACACATAACATTGGGGAGTTTGTACCAATGTATGACACAAATCAATTCTCATTTTCACCCATATCCCCACCCACCCACACCTCCCCATCCCCTATATACATGCTCTCTTATTTTCTTTCAGAATCCTGTTTATTCCTTTCCCTCATTATATCCACACACCAAATTTCCTATGGAAATTTCTCATTCTACAAAAACTGTCATACTTTCTACAGCTCATTTGCATTTAGAGGTGCTCATATCAAAGAGAAGATCCGGTATTTGCCTATCTGTGATCTATTTATTTCACTCATTAGCATGTCCTCCAGGTGTCTCCATTTGCACATAAATGAATCAATCTTGTCATTCCTTATGGCAGAATAATATTCCATTTTATAAAAAAAAAACACATCTTCTTTATCTACTCTCCAGTTGATGGGCCTTTGGGTTGTTTCCAAGATTGAGCTATCACAAACTGAGCTGCTATGAACAATGGTGTACATCTGTCTTTCCAATTTGATTTTTTAAAATTCTTTTGGATATATTTCTAGCAGGGGGATAACAGGGTCAAATGGGAGCCCCTAGTCCTAGTTTTCTGAGGAATCTCCACACTGATCTCCACAGTGGTTGCACAAGTCTACAATCCCACCAGCAGTGGAGAATGGTTCCTTTCTCCCCACAGCCATGCCAGCATTTATCGTTTGTTGATTTTGTAATCATGGCCATTCTTTGTGGAGTGAGATGAACTCTCAGTGTTGTTTTCATTTGCATCACTCAAATGACCAGTGAAGTTGTTTTTGGCATCTGCCTCAAAAGTGCCAAGTCCCAAGTTTGATCCTTGGCATCAAAAAAAAAAAAATCAGTAGTGTGGATCCTCAGAGCATTGAGAACAGATAGTCCTGCTGATACCTCATTTTAGCCAAGTTTGTTTCACTTTGTACGTCTGATGACCTTCTCAACTTTAAGATGACAGATTAGTATCATATTCAATATAGTATTAGTACATTTTGGGTTGTTATTAAAGAATACTTGAGGCTGATAATTAAAGACAAAAGAAATTTATTCTTTCACAATTTGGAGGATGGGAGCCCAAGATGAGGCCATTGTAATTAATGAGCATGTTGCCTCATGATGATGGACAGAGGGCTAAAGCAGGGGCAGACTATGTCATACAAAGACAGCAAGAGCACTCCCATGAGCTTTCTTCATAGCAGTGGAATCCATGATCCAAACACCTCTCAGGAGGCCTCACTTCCCAACACTGGTGTGTTGGGTTTAAGTTTTCTGAAACATGAACTTTAGGGGACATGTTTGGACCTCAAGCCACTTAGCTAGTGGTAATGTTATATTATCACTAAGAAAACCTAATACATTGGTTTGGGCCATACAACGTGAGAAGAGGAGAGACAGTAAAGTTCAGAGCACAGGAGACATATGTACATGTTTGTACACGTATGTGATATGTGTACATACCCATGGATATGGTACATATGTTCAATTCATGTGTGTGTAAACATAGGCATAACACATTTGTGCATATACACTTAAATGTGTATATGAAGTCATCACTGTCAAGAATCCTCAGACTACTCAAGAAAACTCTGTAATATTGATGACTATTGAAATTATATGCAACACTATAAAAATAATCACTTGATTTTACTAAATTCCTCTCATACATGTTTGCTAGATTGAAGAAGCAGAGTTGACCTCTGTACTTTTAGATTCTTTTATATTCATAAACTTGTGTTGTCACATTTTTAAACTCTTTGCAGTCACGTTGGTAGGTACGTTTCTTCCTCATATTATTTTATGTATTTTAGGGAAATTTAAGTACAGAGTATTATTTATAATAATGTGTTCCAGTTTTTTATTCATAAAAATAAATTCCTGAAATATATTAAGGGTCCATGACACCATTCCAACTTTAAAGAATGAAATGAAAATCATTTTATTTAAAGTAGCTCTTATTTTCATGAGCATCCTGGACTAATATCCCAATGTAAACATTAGACAGACAGCGTGTAAAACTTCTCAGTGTTTGTTAGAATGACATAAGACCTGAGGACAATTTGTGTAGTTTATAGGAAAGTTCAAGTGTTTGTGATCAACATAACCAATATAGAAGGGATTATATATTAATAATGGAAGAAAATTTTCACCACCCTCCTGCTTGCTCATTAATTCATGTTTTTCTTATTATGAATTATAAATCATAAGTATTTTAGATCAAATGAAATAATATTTGTTGGTGACAGTTACACAGTAGACTCGGTTAACCTAGTGTATATTCTTTCTCAGCAGTGGAAGATAAAAATTAGTAAATGCTTTGCCCACTGCATATTAGTAACAAGATTAAAATGGATTATTTAGAGATGAGAATACCAATTTCTCTTTAACTTTTTCATGTAGCTAATGGGTTTGGATGACCAGATTGGCTCGAAGTATACTCAGAACAATTCCTTATAACACTCCTATTTAGTTTCATTTTCCAGTTAAACAGGATTTTTATCTCAAGCAAACTGTAACTAGGTCCAGTTCTTCCTCTTGTTTTTTCCTTCACCAGCTTCCTATAAGGATCCTTCTTCTCTGTCTAGTCAACTATCTCAAAGCCCAATTCTTTTTCAGTGATGTGCTTTTCTGATCTTTTGTTTGTTTTTAAAGGAAGGAAGTTCATTTTCCCTTCCTTTTAGGATTTGGTATAATAGCTCCTTAACAGGGATCCTGTCTTCTCTATGGCATGGAGTGCAGGGGGAGAGCCCCCTCTGCCGTCTGCTGGATGGTCTCATCAAGTGTAGCTACAGGCTGAGCTTCACACACGGAAGAAAATCAGAAAGTAAGTGAAGAATTGTGCTTCACTGTCCTCCCTACTAGGCTGCTGTATTTAAAAATATAGATGGTTAATTGCCCTCCAATAGTTGTTCTTATGGACTTCTCTGTTGATTAGTAATGATCATCACCCTTTTTCAATTTAATATGTTTTAAAAATCAGCTTGGGAAATAGCTAAAACTGTATAAGAAAATAAATTCAGAATCCAAGCCAACTGGGTTTCCTTGAAAATACTCAGCTATGCGACCTAATGCAACCATCTCCATTTATGACTTTGCATTTAATATGTTTTTTAATGGGGAGAATTATTAATATCATCAAAATTAACTTGATTTACTCCAAAAGTATGAATTTTATATAAGAAGTATAAAATAATGGTAACACATTTTCATTTTGATTCATATCACTGATAATACACAATAATAAACTGCTTATTTGCCAATCAGTAGAGTCAGGTCTCTATATTAGCTCACTTAATCGTCACGACTGTTCTCTAGTGTGCTTAATCCACATTTAACTGATGAAGAAAATAAATCACGCTCAGAGATTTTAAGTAACATGGCTCAGTACAGCACAGATTT
This sequence comes from Thryonomys swinderianus, assembly GCA_004025085.1. Classification (NCBI taxonomy): domain Eukaryota; kingdom Metazoa; phylum Chordata; class Mammalia; order Rodentia; family Thryonomyidae; genus Thryonomys; species Thryonomys swinderianus. The sequence goes on along the minus strand of PVIC010000884.1, from coordinate 87,142 downwards.
GAACCTGTGAAATACAGCTCTCGGCCACTGCTCTTGACCTCCCTTAATCCGCTTGATGGTTTCATTGACATCAAGAATGGGATTCATCTCTCTCTTTTGTCTTTTCTCTCATTCTCACTACCTTGTGGGTTTGAGTCTTGAGCAGATTTTTTTCATGTATTATTATTCCAATTCTCACTGTATAGACTTTGAAAGTATTGAAGTCCAGGGCAATATTTTTTACTCTTTATCATATTGGAGTCAGGTGGCGTTCAAGAACCTCCATTTTCTGCTCTGTAAAATGGCAGTACCGGTGGGTGCTCAGATTCGGGACCAGCGAGAACACCAACTGACACAGTGCGTGGCAAAGTGACTGAGATGCTCTAAACAATAATCGTCTCCAAAACTTAGGTCTAGCCCTTCTTCTTTTAATGTCCACTTCAGAATTTGGGAAAAGATGATCTGTATAGAAAAAAAGAGCGTAAAATCTTTGCAATTTTTATTGGTGAGAATATTGTAATGAAAATGGCATGTGTGTGGCATTTACTCAACTGCCGGATGCATTTTTTTTTTTTTTTGAGACAGGGTCTCGCTTTGTAGCTCAGGCTGGCCCTGAGCTATGTAGCCCAGGCAAGTCTCAAACTCAGCAATCCTCTGTCTCTGCCTCCCAAGTGCTGGGATGACAGCTGTGAGCCACCACACCTGGCTAGATGCATTTTCTAGAAGAGGTGTTCGGGACATATTGCGGACAATGAGAAGAGAGCTCATATGAAAACATAATGAAACCATGGTCTTCCATGAACTAGCGAAGTTCCAGAAGAAACTGAAGTTGCACACTTTGACTTTGGGCTTCTAGGCTGTAGAACTGTTTCAAAATAAATTTATTTGTAAGCCACTCAGTCTGTACTGTTGTTATATCAGCCCTGTCACATGTATGTATACACATCACTGAGTTCTTAGATGCAGAATCAAATGTAGTTAAAAGTTCCTTTCCTTCTATAAAGTGTTACTTTTACTTTGAATTTTTTGCATTAAACTCATGAATGTTGTAACATTTTGTGCACTAATCATTATTGTAATTATTTAATTTTATCCCCATCTACAAGTATCTAAAAATGTTTACAAGATAGTAGCTCTCTGCTTTCTTGTCTAAATTAATATAAAAGTTTGTTTTATTAATCTCTTGGTTTCAGGTCTTTGTTTATGTAGGAATTATTACATTGGTATTGTGTTAAGAAAAGGCAAGTTTTGTTGGAAAACAATTTATTTTGTAAATAATCTATTGCTTATGAGGACTATCAATACAAAGCATGTTAAAATAGAAACATTAATAACATGTTTGCATATTTTTGCTTAATTCTAAAAAAAATATTTCAAACTTCATTAGCATAGTCAATATCAACATAGATTTAAGTGTGTCTATGTATCAAACAGTTAGGCCTTAGGTGGTGTTAATTTTTCCTATATGGCTGTTTATCATGAGACTTCTTCTGACATATATCTCATAATACTTCCTGTTGATTGATCTAATTATGTTCACATGGTTTTATTGGAGCTTTGTGAATCTGGAGATACCCATGTTTGCTTAATGTTCTACAAGCACAATTCAAAACCCTCTAGGATTACCAGGATTGTTTCTATAATCCTTAATTGAGAAAAGTAAGCCTTGAGAAGTTTGAAATACTCTACTAAATCAAGCTCCCAGGCCAGTACATTTTCCTATTAGAATTTTTTGAAAAGAAAGATTTTTAAAAAAAAATATAATCTCTTTTTGCATGTATCATTTTTAAGTTAAATGAAACACATTTACTCCTGTGAATGTGCATATGAATATCCTTGCTTTCTAGTTCTTCATTTTCAAATTTGAGAAATGAATATTTTGTGAAGAGAATATGTAAAATAAAATTATATCATAGTAATCAGTGAATAGCAAAGCAATAGCCAGACATCAATGCAATGCTACTAATAATCCCTAAATCACCATGTTTTATGTATGAAGAGAAGCAGAATTCTTACTTTAATAACTTTAAATAATTTCATCTAACAACCAAATAGTGGATATGAATCTGTGAAGTCTCAACCTTTTAATAGGTCTTCATAATAAATTGAGTATTACCTTGATACTTGAACCATGCAGTTGTTTCTGTGATTTCTGATTCATCCTCTCTGAAGATGTATTTATTTTACTTTTTTGCCTCCTTGCATCGCTTGAAGAATGTTCTGACAAACAAGTTCACCCTGCTTTCTCTCCACTCCAGAGTTTGGGGGTTTTAAATGTCATTTTTAAACAATGTTTCAGCTCACTGAAAGCCCAGGACAAATCAAGGTTTTGAAACCCATTTCTAGAGTTCTTTTACATTTTCCTTCACTGAATCCATTTATTTGATAAACAAAAGTGTGTGGAACATATAAAAGCAAAACAGTAGAGTCAATTGAAATCTTTCCCATCTACTTCCTGCTACTGCACATAATATATTTAGAAGCAGCAAAGAGGCCCAAGTATTGGCTGTACCAGAGCTGAATCAAATGTGTGTGTGTGTGTGTTTGTGTGAGACCTGTAAAAAATTAAGAGCTTTGCAAACAATTATCACAATCTTTAAGCTGTGAGTAGCTCACTTTCCTCTTCCTTAACTAACCTTGATTGGCAAAACAACATTGTCTAACAAACCTGAAGAGTTTCAGTTAACTTCTGTAAGGAAAGCATATGGATTTGGGTCAATAAACTGATGGTTGCAGCCTAACTTTATCATTTCAAAAGGAAAGAAATTGGAGTTCAGTGAAAGTTTACAAAGCTTTGTATTTCAGAATTGGCCTCCAATCCAATGTGACCCGTGAACATTTAAGAGACTGCCAGTGTCAAAATCCGAATTCATTCAAGAACTTCCTCTTATAAAGCCACTTTGTGATTCACTTGTGCTTTTTTATTTGCCATGCCTGCAGATATTTTGAGTCTTCTTCATTAGGCACTACCTCAAGCATGCTCTTAATTAATTCTCTTAAGAAACTCAGGAGAGTAGGAGCAATCTTTATCTTCATTTTACAGATGTGAAGACTGAGGAATACAGAGGTTAACTCACTTGCTGATGGCAGAGGCATTAGGAGAAGTCGATCCAGGGCACTTTGAGCTCTTACCTCTAGGCGGTGTCGCCTATTTGTAGCAGGACTGCAGAAGATTAGAACAGTAAGAAATTGGGACACTTGTACTGAATCCAAAAACTCACCAAATCAACTGCACTCAGGAATTGGCAGTCTCTGTCTTCGAACACAAAGCGAAACCAAGAGTCGTGGTCTTCTTTGTTTACTAGTTCCTTCGAACTATTTAGAATTATGAATGCAATAAAATTGCCATGTAAGAACTAGTGATTTTTTTCAACATACCTTCAAAGGTGTATAACATGAGCTAAAATGTCCTTGCCTTTTTCCTTTTTTTTCTCCTTTCAAAACCTTTTTATTTAGACAATAACTTTAGATTTCTTTATTGTTGATAATCCGGTGTATTTTTTTCAGGGTTTTCAGGTATATTGTCAGATTTTAAGCCTGTTGGTGATGTTCAGTTGAAGATTCAGGTGCAGATTCAGTTTTTGCCTAAATGTAATGTACACGGGAGAAAACTCTTCCAGTAGCAGACATGTAACGCTGCTTAAATCTGGATTAACAGTAGTGTCCGGCAAACACTGGTTAACAATATGAAAATGTAGTATGCAGCTGTAGTTAGAGAGTTTGCTTTCTTATGTGCATAATATGAGCTTGTAATGGAAGTAATGTCATATAGTATTTAACTCTGACATTTAGTGTTTGCCCTGGTGGATGGTCTTCCTTTTACTTAAGTGCCATTACTTTTATGTAGTGCATTTTCATTGCATTTAGTCCCATTTTAGTAATAATGCTTGCATGATTTACCAGGCAAATGCAATCTTTGCCCTGAATGGCACAGTGCAAGAAAAAATGGAAGCTGTTAAGAGGCTGAATGGCAAAAAAGTATTATTGACCTATGCTGGCAGCCATGTGTTTCAATTATTTTCAAGAATCCATTTGTCAAATAAGTGAAGCGATGTGGGATGTCAAGTTCAACCTGGGGTTAGTGCCTTTTCTACATCTGATATGATGTATCTTCTGTAGCCATTTAATTGAATTACCCAATTTATTTTTCAAGCAACAATGCTCTACCAAGAGCCATGACATTAAACAATTAAATATGAGTTTAAAAGTCTACATTTTGTGTAGTTCATCATTCCTATACAGCAGGAAGTGAGCCCAAGGGCCTGAGGATTTCTGAATCTGAGGTAGTAAAAACTGGGCTTCTGAGGGAAACCCTAACTGTCCTATGCAGAGATATTTTTTACCATAGCATTTCACAGTTGTACTTCTTTTGGCAGAATGGTGGTGGAAACATCCAGAAGCTAAGGGAGATCATTCAAGATTTTTTTGAGGTATACTACACTGTGTGACAAGCAAACTAGGCTGTGCTAACTGTCCAGTGCTCCATGGGTCTGGTAGGGAGTATGTTTGCATTTGGAAGGATGCTTTTTGTGAAAAGAAGAGTGAAATCTTAATGAAGGAACAATATGACCCTCTAGAAAAATTATGCAGGAGAATAGTTGAAGAGGACTTATATATTCAGATTAGAGTAATAGCTTAGGCCATCGGTCTTGGACGTTTTAAAGAATTAAGCTAACTGATCAAATTGTTTTGCTTAGAGGGGAGTGCCGAGATAAAGGAAGAAAAGGAGAGAACAGGAACTCAAATCAAGTGCATCCTAGATTTAGACAGCTGTTGTGGCAAAATTTAATTTTATTTTTGCTGGGGTATTAATTGTACGACAAGTATGCACAGCACTTTATTTTAGGTTGCTTTCTTTTGTCACCAACTTGGACATAGAGATATGTTTTTGATCTGAGGAGAATAATTATTGTAACTCAGAGAACAGAAGCAACTTATATTTTTTCAATTAACATTCAACAATTAAATTTTAATATGGTCAGGGAATTGTTCCGATCCTTTTGTATAAGGGTAGTGCACCTTTAATTATCTGCCCTCTGGTGCCAAGCCTTTCCTTTCCGTGCTTCCATAAAAGCTGATTGCAGCTAGTTATTGAGCAAATTAGTACTTGAGTTTTGGTGAAAAATGTCTTTATTAGTCCTAAAACCGGAGTCACTGTGCATTCCCAGAAGGCGTGATTTTGTTTGATGAATAAATCTAGTAATTATCCTGCTGTTAGGGCCGCACCGCAAATGTCATAAGCAGATAAACAGAGGGAGGAAGCCTTCCGTAAATTCTCTAATTATCTATGTTGGACTACTTATCGCCTGCAGATGATTTATGAGCATATTGATATATCCTTAAGTATGTTCATTTGAGTTCACAGATGCAAATAATTAAGGCACTAGTCATTTACAAAGGAGGCTTCAGGTCAGGGTCATTTCATTATAAAACTTCAGCCTGATTTACGCTATGAAACAAGATAGGGGTGGAGTCTACTTGACCAGGAGATTTCCTAAGAGACTTTTAATTTCCTTTCCTTTTCTGTTATTTGGTAGATTTTATTATTCTTACCCATTATTTTCATTAAATAAGAATTTTTCAACTTCCCTCAGCCATCTAATTTTAATTTTGTTTTACCAAATATTAATTGTTCTATTTTTCATGTAGTTAAATTGCTTGGCAAAATGCTAGTTAGAAAATATCAGAAAATCTTCAAAATATTTATAATGCTATATTAAAATTTGTAGAACATTTTTTGAATACAGGATTTCCCCCCCTTCTTAGGCTATGTCTCTTGAGGTAACTAAATATTCTCAAGTAGAAGAAAATTTTATAAAGAATTTTTTATTCTATTTTTTATAATTGACTAAAAAACTAAGATGTATAATTGCCCATAACATATTATAATAATCAATTATTAAATCTAATAAAGCAATATATGACACAAAAATAAATTACCCTGAAAATTTGAGCTTTTAATAAAAGTCTTTGGCACTAGACCTCTGACATATTTAATTTTAAACAGTTTAAAAAGATGAATGACCCTAAGAGATGTATTTTTTGTACTTTGAGTTGTGGTGTTTGGAATAAAATACTCCATTAAAAGAGAGCAAAGACACTGTGGTATATCATTTTACAAATTGTACAAATCATAGACAAGAGGAAATAAATTTTTGATATGAACAGAGGTCATATCATAGGATCACATGAATAAAATTGCCTACTTGACTATTTGACTATGTGCAGAGGATACTTTGATTTCTGGCCACACCTTCTAACAGTGAAATTTAGCCAATAATTTTTGAGAAAGGATATTGATAGTGTTCCAGAGGACTTATTTCACTTTTAGATCAATATATTTCCCAAGGTCTGATAAGAACAAATTAATTTGAAATATGTGTGTGCAGAATCAATTTAACATTTTTAAATGAAGACCAACTGTGGTACCAGTATTTAGGAAGGAATACTTAGCATTTGTCAGTGAATAGGAACTCTTAAAATTCAGTTAGCTTTACAACTATAATATTTGGTAAACAGAGGAACATTTCTACTTACAGTATCAAGGTGTTATTTCACATAAGAACCACACTAAAGCAGTTTCTCCTCTCACACTAACTTTACCTTCTCCCCTCCCAAATATATACACAAACGGCTCCCAAATTCTGTCCCATGGTTGTCCAGGGCCTGTGTGTAGCAGAAGTCCACGTGCTTACAATTTAGTGCATCCAACTTGATATTCTTTCTTTTCCACCTTACACTAAGACACTGAAGTACTGTAAAGCTTATTACAAAGAAAAATTAAGTCCTCTTTTATTTCAGCCTGTTAGCGAAGGCACCTTGAACACTAACCCACTTCTAGAAATTATCTTATCATAAATATAGAATTGCGCTAATGTATCTTATCATATATATAGAAATGCATCTTATCTGGAGTGAGTCATAAAAAGTAAGTCAGAATTACAGTCTGCAAAAATAATCACTTTCCACATTTCCAGGAGTCGTATGCAAATATTGACATTTCTATAACAGTTTGTCTTTGAAAATTCCTTCTTGGCAAATTTTTTTTGGAGATTTTCTGTACATGACATGAATAAGTTTGATATTAAAAAGAAAAATCATATTTTTGGTAAGTAGACTAAAGATTAATGAATTAAGTCCTGAAGTTGACAATTTAACTAAGAAGACTTCTTTTATTCAAAGTATTATTTTAGCATTTATTAAATTATACATCTAGAAAGTATTGTTAAAAGCTAGTTAAAATAATACACCCTTTTCAAGGAAGTTAAGATGCTCTAGTTAAATATTAGAAACTACAGGGCCGGAGATTTAGCTCAGTCGTTCTGGTGCCTGCCTCACAAGTGCAAGGTCCTGAGTTCAATCCCGGGTAATGACATACAATGCTGGGAATGGTGACTCACGTCCACCAGCAATCAATACCACATACCACAGTGCCAGGCGTGGTGGCTCTCGCCTGTAATCCCAGCACTCGGGAGGCAGAGACAGGAGATTTACTGAGTTCGAGGTTTACCTGGGATACATAGCGAGCTCAGGGCCAGCCTGAACTACAAAGCGAGACCCTGTCTAAATATATATATATATTTATGTATACATGTCTATACACATATATTTCTATATTATAATATATATTATATATGTTATAATATATATAATATATAATAAATCACACACACATACATACACACACATATATAATAGGTACTCTTCACACACACACACACACACACACACACACACACACACACACACATAAAATAGGTACTCTGACTCCTGGTCAACTTTCCATGAAACATCAGGTGGAATTCACTTGCACTCAGTAAGTTCTCAGTAAATGTACTTTCTACTTAAATCCATTGTTCTCCTGACATTTACAGAATAATTCTAGAAACTACATAAACAACATGTACTAGTTTTCATTTCCAGAGCATTTTGGTATTTATTGGTTCCAGTTGTTCCACAAAACCAGTAAGAAGATATTTTCCTAAAGTTACTTCAATTTATTTTCTTCTACTTTGCATCTGAAAATATTGGCCTAAAAGATTTGTCTCTTTTTTATATTAAAAGATCAGTAAATAAATGTTGAACAAATCTGTTGAATTAAACATAATCACACACAATCACACTTTAAGGTAGACAAATTTTTCTTGGGCTGCTTTCTTTTGTAACATTTTGATTTGCTTCTTATTTTTATATATATTTCCATAAGCCTATTGTCTAGGACAGGGTTTCTAGGATATCCTTGGTATTTTGCAGAAAAGATTAGGCTGCTACTCAATACTTACTTGATTTCTTCTGAGTACAATGGCCTTTCCTGTTAATTGTGTACAAAGAAGTTTATTTAATGTAAGTTACATATTTAACCCATGTGTACATATGTTTGTGTACATTTGTAAAGCTTTTATTATTATTATTATTATTATTTTTTTTTTTGCTTTTTGAGACAGGGTCTCACTTTGTAGTTCAGGCTGGCCCTGAGCTCACTATGGTGCCCAGGCAAGCCACCGCGAACTCAGCAATCCTCCTGTCTCTGCCTCCCGAGTGCTGGGATTACAGGCGTGAGCCACCACGTCTGGCATTGTGGTATGCGGTGTTGATTGTTGGTGGGCGTCTCCACGCCCAGCATTATATGTGGTTACTGGGGATCGAACTCAGGACCTTGCACTTGCAAGGCAGGCGCCGGAACCACTGAGCTAACCCTCCGGCCCAAGCTTTTATTTTTTTAAAAAAAATCTTAATTGAAATTTTTACATCTTGAGCACAGAGAAGCCAGTAGTGTGTGCTTGAAATGGTGCTGAAACTGTGACCCCCTCCGACAGTGAGGACTGTTGGTATCTCGTGTGTCTGGAGTTAGATAATAGGAATCTTTGTTCTGAGGATTAGCAACGCGGGGTAATCATCTCACTGCACTGAAGGCAGACCCCAAACTCTTGGACAGTTGAGAGGTGGAGGCCGAAAGGTCTGAGACTTCCTCCGGCTTTCTGAAGTGACTTCTGTGCTATTGTGTTCAGGATGGTTGTAGCTTGTGACAAACCCTTTATGTAAATAGTCAGGGAGCCACTCTTAAGGCATTCCAAGATTTTCTCTTAGTACTTTAGAATTTTGTTGGAGATTAATAAAACAAAGTGAGGAAGAGGAAAATGGATAAGAAATAATCAAATATTACCGAAAATGTTTATGAAGCAGGTTATAAATGATTATTTCATGTTCAAACACACACACACACACACACACACGCACACGCACACCCCACACTGGAGTGTTTTTCCACTAAACATTGTTCACTGAAACTGGAAAAACATGGAGATAAACATGGTGGCAAACAACAATCTGTCCATAGTAGAGGCAACAGCTTATTTTTATGAGTAATAAATTTGCTTTCAAATTAAACAACAGTGAAGAGGAAAAAACCCATAGTGCTAGAATTTAAATAACAATATATCACCTGACTGGTTACTACATATAAAACAGAATCAGAAGATCCCAGTGGGCCTGTTATCTGACCTACAAGGGTAAAAACATAAAATCAGAAATTGAATCCCCTTGCTCTGTGCTCATGTGAACATTTTTAAAGAATCAACTATTAGAATCATTGGTTTTCTTCTTTGCTTCGCTGTTCTTCTCCTCCAGATATAGGCTGGTTGCTCCTCATCTGACTCTGTTATGCCTCACAGGGTGTCACAGAAGGAACACACAGCACAGAAGCAGACAGTAGCTCAGGAAGGTCACAGTCAGAGCTTGCGGTGTCTGTAGGTCCCTCATTTCTATGTCTGGCTAAAGTGTCACAGAACTTCGATGTTGGGGACAGAACATTTTCCTCATCCTGTTTTGTGACTGTATCTACCATTGAAGAGTTTTCCTTCCTTTTCCTATCAGTGAGAATGTTATAAAACCTGGTTGAAAAGTTGTGTATGTATCTGTGGGTTTAAAATCATTGCTTTGGAGTTTGTATTTGTGGATCTTAAAAATAGCAACAAAAGAAAAACTCCACCGTGGCTCATCCTAACACTGGGAAGAAACCCTATTTTTTTTTTTTTTTGAGACAGGGTCTCGCTTTGTAGTTCAGGCTGGCTCTGAGCTCACTATGTAGTCCAGGCAAGCCTCGAACTCAGCAATCCTCCTGTCTCTGCCTCCCAAGTGCTGGGATTACAGGTGTGAGCCACCACACCCGGCAAAACCCTATTTTTTTTTTGAGACAGGGTTTCGCTGTGTAGTTCAGGCTGGCTCTAAGCTCACTATGTAGCCCAGGCAAATCTCAAACCCAGCAATCCTCCTGCCTCTGCCTCCCGAGTGCTGGGATTACAGGCGTGAGCCACCATGCCTGGCACTGTGGTATGTGGCATTGACCACTGGTGGGCGTGAGTCTCCACACCCAGCATTGTATGTGGTTACTGGGGATTGGACTCAGGACCTTGCACTTGCGAGGCAGGCGCCGGAACCACTGAGCTAACCCTCTGGCCTGGTTTTCATTCTTTTTAGAATAGAAATATTAGATTACTGAATAGGAAGTGAGCCATAGGTAGCCTGAAAGGTTTGTCAGTGGTTGCCATCTTGAGGGTTTATCTTTGAAAGTAGTTATTTAAATTAAGTGAAAAATAACTCATACATAATATGTGATTTGGTCACTATGTGGGACAAAGTTTGAAGCTTGCCATGAGTTGACTTGCTTCAAGTGAGAGATTATGAATTTAATAGGGTACTGTGGATATTAGGTGGCATTGTCAGCTTAACCAGAGCAAGCAGGGATTTCCACCAGGAGCGTATTTCCATAGGCATCTAGGGAAAGAAAGAAACAGTGTTGCAACTGAAAGATATTAAGCGTGTGGGCTGTGACTGACACCTTCAGTGGAAAGTTTGTGAGAAATATACATGTCTTCTAAGATTCTCTAGCCTATTGCCCAGGATGAGAGGGACAGTTAAAGGTTGATAAGACAACCCATAAAATTTAAGTGGTATTATTGAATTTTACTCAATCTATTCTATTTTTATTTTTCCAATTTTCATTTTTCATTAGTATGTGTTTGTAATAGATAATAATTACATTTCTCCTGGGTACATGTACATAACACATCTTAGTTCTTTTTTAATCCTTTTCTTCTCCTCTCTTTCCATTTCTTGGTGTCTTTCCCTTTACAAAAGGGAACCTTATTCCCTAGTTCATTTACCAACTTTTTATTTATATTTTGGGTTTTTCATATAAGTGAAACCACCTGGTATTCAAGTTTATGTGTCTCACACCATTCTTTTATTAAAATTACTCGTTCCCTTTGGTCAACAGATAGAAATTTTGACTTCTTTGAGGAAGTATGTTCAATAGGATATGATATTTTAGTTTGTGTACTGTCACTTAAAAAACATAGATCAACACAAGAGGGAAAGATTCTAGGAGTAGCCCATGCATAAGTGTGTAGGTAGCAGCCCTCGCATATATACTTCTATCTTCAACAAGGTTCTAATGGGTAAGGATGATCTTTAATAAATAGGGATGGGAAGATTGTCTATTCACATGAAAAGTAAGGAAATTGGACATAAACTGAGCTGAGAATATTCACGACTTACCACTATGCACTGAGAAGTGAGATTTTCAAACGCCCTTGGCAGGAGCCAGGTTAACTACATTGATTCAATGACACTTAACTACCAGACTAGGCCGAGGAAATTATGAGTTGATGGGCAAGGGGAAGATTGAAGATGACTGAGTGTTTTAACGCCCACCTCCAATGAGCAGCTGGCTTCACAAATGCATAAGGGGCTCATACAGTGCAGTAGCACAAATACAACTTGGTCATTAAAAATATGCACAAACTTTGAGTGTCAATTTTTCTGAAAAGAACATCATCAGTGGCTGGTAGACATTGGAAAAGGTGTTGAGTATCACTAATCCCCTGCAAATGCAAGTCAAATCCACTGCGAAGTCTCAGTTCACACTTGTGAAGATCACCCCTAGCAAGGCAAACCCAGAAGAATTATTATTTTCAAGGAGGTGGAGGACCCAGAACGTCCTTATTATTGGTGGAAATGTAAAAAAAGTGTAGGTTCCTCGAAAAATCAAAAGTACAACTATCATATAATTCAGAAACCATTGAAGTTAGGACGTCAAATTGCTGTTTTCACTCCCATGTGTATTGTGGTATTAATCACAAAAGACAAGCTATGGAGACAGGCCAGAGTGTGTTGTCAGAGAAAGACAATGTGTTGTATACTTACAAGTCTTTTGTTTAGGAGAAACTTTTCTGTGTGTTTCTAAAATACAGAGACAGTTTATGTGGTATTTTTGTTATCCCATAAAACCCTGGCAACTTCATCATTAAATGATCACTTTATAAGTTAAAACATTGCTCCCTGCAGGTATCTCATTAAATTATTATCAATCAGTGTTGTTGGTAAAATTTGATTTATTCAGTTTTTTTAAATCTCCTTGACAGAAATCAGAGCACAGAGAAAATAGTTATGATCAAAGCACAGAAGAGAAAACTTCAGTTTCTAGGTATGGATATTAAGATCTCTAAAATATGTTGAGCTTTGGTTGGAAATGGGAAAACATTCCTAGTTAAAAGACAAAATCTTAAAAAAGAGATGAGTCAGGAAGTGAGAGATCACATAATACATAAATAAAAAGATAATCAAGCTATAATTGTGTGACAAACAGAGCTCATCAGTTTATATTTAACTGAGATTTGCCTCTTATCAGTTGGACACTTAGGTTTAAAGAAGTGAAAAGAAGATCTTGTCAACTGCTTTCATAGTAATTATTACCTAAAATGCATCAAAGAAAGTCAGTGCAAATATTATGAAATCCCATATACCTACACATAAATACAGACATATGTGTATAGGTCTCCTTAGTGGGGTGATGAGAGACAGTTCATCACACACTTATCTTTTTTTCTATCATTCTTCAAGCAGGTAGACCCTTCATGTTCCACTACCTCTAGAATTACTTTATCCATTTAATCTTACCATGTTTTCAGGCCTTCTTGTCCTCCTTTGTCTTAGCCTCCAGCAGTTCCTTTAAAAAAGAAAGTGGCAGACTATGTTTTCTTGGCCTTGTTATTTTATCAAATCACCAGCATTCAAAGTTGTCCATTATCATGAGTGAAAAATAAGTGAAAACATGTAAATGCTGTATCAGCGTTCTGTTCAGCTTTCTAGCCTTCTGTTTACAGTAGACTGTGGGTTTACCGCTCTGCTGTAAATGCTTCTGTGAATTAACACACATACAACTGAGCTCTTTATGGCCTACACATTGCGTTTTACTTCTCTATCTCCTCTTCCTCCCCATTAAATAAATGTTCTTTCCTTATAACCCAAACTTTTTTTTTTTTTTTTTTTTAGACAGGGTCTCGCTTTGTAGTTCAGGCTAGCTCTGAGCTCACTATGTAGCCCAGGCAATCCTCAGACTCAGCAATCCGCCTGTCTCTGCCTCCTGAGCACTGGGATTACAGGCGTGAGCCACCATGCCCGGCATAACCCAAACTTTTTATCGCTTCCCAGACCCTCTTCCTTTTTCAAATGGATTTGTGCTTTGTGGCTGCCAGTGCATACCTTGCTACACAAATCTCCTATTACATGTTTCTATTAATTTGATTTGATGAATCAGACCATCATGGTAAGAAGCCAGAGGGATGTCTGTCACTAGAGAATCCTTCTGTGTCCAGTTTTGAAATATTATTCTTTGCTTAGTCCATGTATCATTTAGTCCTCTACCACTTTAAAATAGTTTCCCTCCATACTGTTAATCTGAAGAGAATAGCAGAGATACCATATCATACTGGCTTTTAAAAATATCCATAGGGCTTAGTATATTACCTGATACATAAATATTGCTTTGTATAAGTTATTAAATGAAATAATTAATGCAAAAGGAATTTGAAATTCACTCTTAGCCATATTATATGTATATTAATTCTGGTTAGAAGAGGGAAAGATACAGGGAACTCTAGTCATAAAAATATATTTTTAAAGTAAAGAAGTAAATTTTTAAGGTTGTAAATATGAGGCAGAGGTTGATTCAGGAATATATTGGGTGTTTCTCAGAGAAAGAATAATAATAGTCACTGAACTATTGGAAAAAGGTAACTGATGATTTGGATTTTCATTTGCTTTTCTCATTTTTCATTCTAAAAAAAATATACTTCAGTAAAGGTGATACTAAGTGCTAAAGAAAATAATTTTTCAATAGTCAGTGGCTTCCCAAGGAACTAATACAGATAATACCTTGCCTACACCTTTAGAAGGGAATTCGTTTGAATTCAGTAGTAGCTGAAATGTAAGAAGTGCTATAAAGGAAAACTAACAATAACACCAGAATACCAGTGATGCTGCCTATGGTATTAAAATGATGGAGAAAGTGTTTGCATGTGGGAAAAGTTAGCAACAAAAATACTGGACCTCACAAAAGCACAACATAAAATACTGGAAAATGTAATGAGTTAATTTAGAGGATTTTGTTTTAAAACCAATCTAAAAGAAGCCATAAAATTAAGATACACTCACATCAATAAATGCAAGAGCAATCAATGAAAAACTGTGATACTCATCGTGAAATGTCTCTCATTGGCTCTTTGTTTATGTTTTAAGTATGTTGCTGTGCATTATCTGTTTCAATTCTGTAGTAGCCCTAGGAGGTAGGCGTTTTTATTACCTCGGGATTATAAATAAGCATTCTGAGTCTTAGAGTGATTAAGGAACTTGCCTCTGATCTCATGGCTACAAAGCACAGCAAGAATTTACATACCAGAACTTTTACCTCTACCTCCATGTTTCTGGTTCCTATCACTACTGATTCCCTCTCAGGCTATTAGACCAATATTTCTACATTATCTAGTTTTTGTGGCCTTAATTACACTTAATAACACATTTCATTTTACACTGACGAACAGTCTGATATTTTATTAAAGATTGTGTTCAGATCTTCTGAAAGACTCTAAATTGTCTGTATTCTTGCATGATCAGGGTTTGTTTTCCACCAAGTTGTTTTGATTTCAACAATTTTATGATTGTACTTTAAGTACAGAACTGTGGAGCCACCTTAACTAATATTTGAGCAGCTTTTAAAGGCCACATGAATGGACTTTTTCCTTAATTTTTCATGCTTATCTCAATAAGTATAATTTTATAAATCTAGCTCTCTTGAAACCACCTTTTGATTTGTGTATTAATCTTTATATTTAAGTTCATTTTCATTTCAAAGTTTCTTTAGGATAATTGTTGTGTGTGTGTGTGTGTGTGTGTGTGTGTATGTGTGTGTGCAGTGTTGGAGTTAATAAGCTTAGATACTAGAGGGGAAAACAGTGGCTAGATTATACCACAGATAATTAATAAAAATCAATTAGTTTGTTAATGAGTACTCCGTCAGCACCCACGGTGTCAGAAACCAGCTGGGGAAGGAAATCAGGAGGCTGAATAGGACATTTAGAATACTTGAGTCCTGCTGAGAATTGGAGGGGAAATAGCGAGAAGGAGCACTCCTTGGGTTAAAACTGGATAAATTCCCTCTTGAGATTGCAATTCCTCTAGCTAATAAATCTAGTAAAAAAGTGATTCACCTCTAGTGTGTGCCATAAAGCATTTTCTGAGGCCTTACGTACATTGCTCACTGCCCTGTATTAAAAACAAACCCGCAGTTGTAAATGTCAATGACTAAGGATATTAGAGCCCTCACATCTTTCCTATGTTTGCAGAAAGGCCGGAAGCACCCCTCACCTCTTCTATGACTTTGTACATTATATTTATAAATGGCAAAAGTCAAACATGAACTGACAGGGAAATACAATGATCTTCCAATAGTCATTGCACAAAACAGCAGAAAATTCCAGAGATAGTTCTTCAGAACAACCCCTTCTTTTCATTGTTAACTGTATTTGTGTTTACATTTATTCTTTATCATTTGTAGTGAATCCTTTATGGGAGGGAAGGAGAAAAGATTTTCATGGAAAGAAACTCAGTAAATGTGCTAATTTGCATTCATATGCCCTTCATTTAAGAAACAAAAAACAAAAATCGAAAGTTTTTCACTAAATTCATTGCTTTTGTAAGAATTTCATATACATTTTTGGTTATTAGATTAAACACATCATCTGTAATTGTCATGAATATAATCTGTCTGCTAAAGAGTCTCCCTTTCGGATATAGCTTAAACATATTTCTGCGTTTGATAAGTATAACAAGTGTTTCATATTAAGTTAAGTAAATTATGGTATGAAATACAATGTATGACATTTCTATTGAAAAATTGTACCTAATACCTCCCCCTGAAAAGGAGTTAGAGTCCTAGGGGTAAAAGACTGTTGATTTAAATTATTCAACTACTTACCTTTCATAGGAAACACATTTTTTCAATTACCTGCAAATTTTCTGGGTAGAGAAGTGAAGAGAGAGCTCACAGATTGGTAGGAGGGAAAATACACTGAATCCAGACAAAGAAATAGCTCTTTGAGCAATTTCAGAGTATTTTTAGGCTAAGAAATAAGTTAACTCTCCCCAAATATGTGTTGCTAAAATTCCTGTTATAATACACACAACTGTCTGCTTATAAACTGTATTTTTACCATGAGCAAAAGAGGTATCTACATTCATTTAAGTAAATCAAATTATGATTTCCTTTTTAGCACTCTTAATAGTAAGATATTTCCTCTAGTACATTTTAAATTTCCTAAGAGGCATTGGTAATAGTCTCAGATCCATGACCTCACGTTTCTTTAAATGCACAGACTTTTCAGATTTTAGCTCCAATGTATATATAAAATATAGCTATGCTTTCTTTCAAACTATAATGAAAAGAGAAGAATATATCTCATATTTATTTTAGCTTGCTTTTTTTTTTTCTTTTTTGTGGTAGGGTCTTGCCTCATCCTTCAGATGGTGCTTGAACTCGCTACGTAGTCCAGGCTGGCCTCAAGCTCACAGCAGTTCTCCTATGTTAGTCCTCTTCATGCTGGGGTCAGAGCCATGTGCCACCATGCCAGCCTCATACTCATTTTAGAAATTTAGAAATGTTCATACGTACAGATGAGGAACTCATCAGTGAAGAAGTGAAATTTTAGAATGCATGTTTTCAGATTTATCATCTTGCATTTAACCTTTGGTATCTCATTAAAAAATTAAATACCATTCTTCACATTCACTAACTAGCAGGACTTTTTAATTAACTAAAAAGGGGCAATTTGGGGGAAAAGAGTTCTTAATTTTGTGAAGTGTTGTGAAGCTAAGGGGACAAACCAGGGCGGCCTATGGGATGACGGGATTTGTGGCCTGTGGGATGGTGGAATTGCTACCTAACTCTATTTAGAAGTTGGAGAATCCTGAAATGTGACAAACTGTATCACATTTATTGGTACTGTATTCAAATTTAAAACAATATTAAAATATTAAACATTTTTGATTTAGTCATCACAGACCTTTATATAGGCAGTATTTGATTTTACATCTTCCCTTGAAAGGTGAGGAATCTGAGGACCTAATTCACATGAAAATATTGTGTTGACTTTTGTTTGAACAAATGCGGGCTCTGTCCTCAGAAGTTTGAAGTCCAAACTCCAGCTGTACCATTGATTACTAACTTAATTCTGTGCTATTGGTTTTTCAGACCCTGGCTGAGGCTGCTGAGTATTTTGATGTACTATTTAACTTCCTTCCATTTCCTAAGACACCTGAAAACAGGGATATTATGGTGCATATTTTGTAGTGTTGCTTGATGTAAATAGGCTAATTTTTGCTTTTAAATCCACAACTACCTAGTCCAATAGTAAGTACTAAGCAAGTGTTTGCCAAATAAAATATTTAATATGGGCAATGCACTTAGAACCTAAGAACTCTTCTTTTCACCAATTGCCAGTTGGGGGCCAGAGATTTAGCTCAGTGGTTCTGGTGTCTGCCTCGCAAGTGCAAGGTCCTGAGTTCGATCCCCGTAACTACATATAATGCTGGGCGTGGAGACACACCCACCAACAATCAACACCGCATACCACAATGCCGGACGTGGTGGCTCACGCCTGTAATCCCAGCACTCGGGAGGCAGAGACAGGAGGATTGCTAAGTTCACGGCGGCTTGCCTGGGCACCATAGTGAGCTCAGGGCCAGCCTGAACTACAAAGTGAGACCATGTCTCAAAAAACAACAACAACAACAACAACAACAAAAACAAACTATTGCCAGTTGGTAGGGTTGCTCCAGGAAACATCATTTAGTCAGTAGTAGTTTATGTATTATTAATTTGACAATCTGTAGAAGATATAGAAGTTGGTCTGATAAATGGTAGGTGTAGAAATTATTCATAAGTGATACAGTCTTGGCCCCTAGAGAATCATATCTGGTTTAAGCTATAGAAACATGGTATACAAATAAATAAATAGTAAGTAAGTAGCTAATATTCCAACTGATTGGAAATATAATGTTGGAGAAGTTACAAATTTAGACATGAAAGAAGGTCTAATAAAGTGATTTAAATAGTACTTCAAGTATGAAGAGTATTTCTGATAAGGATGGAGGAAAATACGTCATCATTAGTGTACAGAAACAGTGGCGAGACCATGACAGACATAAGGCTTCCTCACTCAGAGACCAGACAGAAGAGCAGCCCAGGCCGGACATTCCCATTCTGACATCAGAGGGAAACACACAAGGTTGAGCCCAAGAGTGTGGTTGAGTTTGAAGCTTCTGTTGATACTTGTCAGGAATCGATTGCTTCCCTCTCTTAACTAAAGAAAGTCACATGGCAAAGCTCAGAGCAGCATTTATCCCCTCCTCAGAAGCCGCACCATTATACGGCCTTAGGTTAAGGAAGAGAGTGAATAACTGAACAAGCGCTTGGGGAAGTGTGGAGAGTTTGGTGCGCTTAGAGTGCACAGGGGATACAAACTGCCTAATAAACAGGAAGAGGTGAAAGAAGAGTTATGAAATGCCTTGTGTCTTGCTAAATCATCTTGACTTTGTGTATGGCCAGGTGCGTTTTTAGAAATAGGGGAAAAAATGAAAAATAGAGGGAAAACTATGGTATGGAGAAAATGAAGACAATGAGCTTAATTAAGTTATGAGAAAATGGTAGTTGGAAGAAGTTTACAAAATAAATTCAAGGTGCCTGGACAAAAAGGCAGGAGTCACAGGATGAAGCCAGATGTTAAATATGAAAGGTTAAGAAAGACAAGTGTAGTTATAAGGTTTTGATTGAGTGAGTTGAGAAATAGTGATGCAAAGAGGAATGGGTTATTTTATTCAAGTCAGTAGTATGGAGACACTTCAGAGAATGGACCTTCTGACCTGACTTTATAAAACGAATAACATTGTACTGAAGGACATTGCTAGCAAACGGGACATTGTACGAGTATGCACAAGAACATTAGAAGGCATGCCATGCAGGTGGATCACAACTCTGAGGCCAATCTGGGCCACGTGGCAAGAAACAGGCACCAAATGAAATATAGAAAAGGACCTGAATGTAGCTAAGTAGTATGGTTTCCCAGCTGTCAGTACTGGAAAAAACATCATATTTGAAAAGTTTAAGGTAGTTCTTAAAATTGATAAATCATACACAAAGAAGAAATGAATAATTCAAGTTCAGGTGAGTCTTAGAATTCTTAATCACTTTCTCTCACTTATTCCTTTCAGATCAGAAATGACACAATATAATAAAAAGAATGAGGCATAAGTCTCTACTATTTGATTGAATATAATACAATCAAAAATCTAAGTGAAATCAGCTTCAATTCGTGTAAAGAGTTCTTAAAATGGCAGAATGATCAAAAGGATATAAGATTTCTAAGTTTTGAATATAAATCTTTTGATATTGACTTTAGTTTGGTCCAATTTTTAAAAATTGTTCACGATATTTACTGTCAGAGTATAGAAGTTGTCACACATGTGTGGTAGCACAGATAATTACTGCTGGGTCTCTGTATGAAATTAGCCTTTGTGATTATGTGGATCATTTCATGTTTGATTTAGTTGATGTAACCAGAGTCAATATTAATACTGTAAATATCACAAGCTAGTCTCATCTCATGCTAACATAAATCACAGACTAAAATTTTATAAAGGAAAATATTGTTATAATAGATCTTAAGAGGAGAAGGCCAGCTGGTTTCTTTGAACAGAATGATCAGGTCATTGAGGTCCTAATGGGCTTACTACAGGTTAGAGTCACATTCTCAATTTAACATTTCCAGAAATTCAATTTGAAAAGTTATCCAATTATTATTAACTTCTCAAAGGCCAACTCTAATTTAGGTGTGAGCAGTTCAACTCATAAGGCACTAATTATAATCCATGGTGTCTGCGTATGCATTCACAAAACACCTCTCATTTATATATGACACTTCTCTTTCATGTTCAAAATGACACAAGAGAAATACTGTGGAAGAATGTGTGTGATGAGGCTCCTGTTAAAAAGGAGAGTTTGTACTGCTATAAAAGTAGGTGAATTGGACAAGACACTATTTTCCTATTTATGGTAATCTTATGTACATAGTAGTGGCCAAATTCCTAGGTCCTACTAGAAAGTATTAGGATTTCTAGATGCCAGACCAGGGTCTCAGGTGATTCTTTTTTACAGGTAAGGTTTGAAAATACTCCCATGATGAATCCCTTCTCTTTACCAAATATGCCCCATTTGATCTCTGACTTGATGCCCCAGTAGTTAACTTGAGATTTATTTTTGTTCTTTTTTTCCTTACTTTCTGAGAAATAAATATAACTTTACTTTAAAAAATATTCAGGCAGTACCATGATCTCAATAATACCATATTTACCCACACCTTCTACTGAGGTATCATTTTGTAGATGATTGATCTCAACTATTATAAATGTATAATAATCATTTTAATCTCAGAAGTAAACTTTGAATGACTCATATCTAAGTACAAGACTCTATTTCATTATGGTGATCACCTAGAGAGCCCTGATTCACAATACTATCCTAAGCCCATGTCACTGTGTTACAAAACTAATAACTTTTATTTTTTAAGAGAAATATGGAACATATGCTATAATATATGTATAATACTTATAGCAATGTTATAGCCACACTCTTACAAATGTGTGTGTGTGTGTGTGTGTGTGTGTGCGTGAATCTTTGGATCATTTTTTTAACCAGGTGAATCTGAGTCAAACCATAGGTGACAGAGAAGAATGTGATGTTCATTTTTTGAGCTCAAGAAATAACAGCTGAGAGATCACTGATATATACGAACAATAAATAGTGTAAAATGTGTATAATACATGCCTTCAAATATTAAAATGTGTTTAACATATGTATTCACAGAATATTTATTGAGTCCTTATCTCTATTTGGAAAAGTACTGTTGTTTTAAGATGACATGGTCTGACTTTTTTTTTTTTAAGTTGAAGAGAAATTCTCTTATAACTTGAAAAACATAGGTATACCTCACAGGTATCTCCATTTTCCCCTGGTGTATCTTTCAAGTTTGATCAGGATTAATGAGCTGAGATTTTCTGTAGAGACTTACACTGTAGATTCAGAGAGACTGGAGAAGCCAAAGGTTTCGTCTCCTGATAGCAGAGAGTAGTGGGTTTTGCTGAACTCGGCCATGGACATTTCTAGTTCTGGGCAAAGATGAGGAACAGTCCGGCCACATACTTGTGAGGAACAGCAGGAGTTAAAGGGAAAGCAAGAGGTGGCAAAGTAAAGTGAAAGATATTGCTAGTAGTTGAGTGCTTTGATCATAAAGATGCATAAAAGTCTATTATCCTGCATCCGTGAGAGTATATTAAAAGATTAATAAATTTCATACCCTTTTGGACTTATAACTGAATCATCAGGTCAGCAAACTTGAAGAATTTTTGTACCATAAACTATCTTAGGAAATCCTATGGAAGGAAACAAGATGAGATACCTTTGCAATTCATTTCAGAACAGCCAGTATCTTAAAACTGTTCCACACAATTATGAGTCTGTTTCAGAGGAACTATGCAGAGCCAATCCTCTCTAAAAAGGAGTTTGGAAGCCTCAAGAAAATTCCTTTTGTGAAAATTTAAGACAAAACAGTACTATGACTTATATACAATTTGGAGACCATTGAGTCAGACACTCGGCATTTTAATAATTTCAGGGAGACAACTACTTCCTGGGAGTCTGTGGCAGAGGCTCACATCATAGGACCATGGATATCACAGTGATACTGCCGTGGGTTAAATGAGCGAGCTTGAAGTATTATTTTTTTTAAAAAACTGAAAGGTTGTGACAGTAATAAAAAGGTTGAATGGTAATGCCTCTAATTGAACAGTAAGGCCTCTTTCCTATTAAGTCACTCTTTCATCTGTCTTTTTAATTATTTCATTATCATTTTGTACTGCAGTTCACAATGAAATGACCATTTGTGTTTAAGTGAAAGCTAATTATTAGGACTGAATTATTGTGCAGTTTATTGATCCCTATGGTGGATTAAGGGCTTTAAGTTCGTCTAGACAGAATAGTTAGCAAAATGACAAAAGGAAACACATAAGACCCTTGGGAAGAATCCCTGTGCTCCATAAGCAATTAATGCCTGCCAGGTAATGGAATTTACGTTTATACTAAATCCAGCAGAGCTTTGACATTTCAACTGCCTTATAAACACATTAGTCTAATGAATTAGGACTTATGAATTGTGTTTAGGCACAAGTAGGAATCGTAAGTCCAGGGTATTTTTAGCCATCCACTGATTGAATGAAAAATAGATCATTTTCTCCGTGAATCTGATGGGAAAAATGAAATGTGTTCTTTGTGTTTACTACTGCTTGTTCTTTGCTCTGTTGATGGATGTATATTAAGAATTTCCATTTCCCAAAGAATGCTGATCTCATTTATGGATATAAAAAGAGTGCAGCAACAAAACAAAACAGGGATATGTATATCTGTATATCTATCTATATATCTGTATATACATATACATGTATAGACAGGCAGATGGATAGATACACAGATGGATAGATAGATCTGCTAAATAAGAAGGCAAACAGACCATTTATCTCAATCCAGTGCTGGGCAAGTTTAAAAGCCATCTATCATTCTAGTGCCCAGTGAGGCCCAGTCTAAGCTGTGGACACAAGCCATTGCTGTCATGTACATGTAACTGTCCTAGAGTGGACTTTGAGGAAACCCTGCTTAATCTTTTACCTGTATGATTTTTTTTCCCAGAAGTGCTCTTGTTTAAAATTTATTGATAGCATGGCATAAGTAAAGTTTTTGGAAAAGTTGTTAAATCACTTCTAGCTGTCAATAAAGATTTGGCAACAAATCTGAGAAAGGATTGCAAATCAATGAAGACCAGGTTTGTGTGTTCAGGGCCAAGATTCTAGTATGTTTCTTTCCAAACCTTTTCTGGCCTCTTACAACTGTACCAACCACGTTAATTTATGGGCCAACTAAAAAGCCAGGTATATAAAATATATGCAATAAAAACTGGAACCTTTCATCCAACTAAATGTCTCTGAATTTGAAGTGACTTCTTTGCCATGACAATTCTGAAGAACAATTTAAGAATGGGCTCTTTTGTACTGAAAATACATAATCTCTCAAGTACTATTCAGTGAAGAGACATCAATACCAGATTACAGAGAGGAACGTTTAAAAATCAAATTATATTTGTACGAAATATATTTTAGGTGTTTCATTACATAAACTTGAATTAAATTGAAGGCATTCATATGCACAAGATACAATCTGTTTTGCAAACTGCAAAAATTATTTGCCTCCATGATATTTATGCACAATTTTATTGCTTGCATTTGACAGTGGCAAAGTAGCTAGTTTAATAAGCAAGCTTAAGTTTTTATAGCAATGGTTATAGACTTTTATGGTATTTAAACTAGATTAATCAGTGAAGTATGATAAAGTTGAAGGATTAAACAGGCTGTGTGCACTTAAATACAAAACACTAATGGGGAATCTTGCACGAGGCAATATTTGTTATTATGAAAATATAATAAAAGGATAATTGGAGGGGTTCTCTTTCTAGGAGAAAGATGGGCTTACTCAGCTTAAGAAGTCAAATTAATGCCTAGGGAAATAGGGCACCCTTATTATATGTAGACGTGGTGTCACCTACGTGATAGTCATTTTATTTTTAAACCTAAAATAAAATTTATGCTTCATATTATATTATGCCTCTATATGGTTGAGTTCAGAGTGTGATCCTAAAGAAAAACATTGCAAGCATTTGCCCTAATTTTATTTTTGTAAGCAGGAAAATATATTCATAGATATAAATATTCAAATATTGATTTATAATACATTTGCCTGATGGGAGGAGTTGGTTTTTGTTCTTGTTTTTTTTGTTGTTGTTGTTTTTTATTTTTTTAAGAAAGAACTTTTCCCTCTTCTTTCCTGTACAGTGTTTTGTTTTTTCAGAATGCTTACACTTAGTGTAATGTCTCACGTTTTGGTAAGGATTAGAAGTAAATGTTTAAGACAACAATATTAATTCACTTCCCAAAAATAAGTTTTGAGAATTTTACCCACAACTGGTGTATACGATTCAAAGTCAAGTTAGTTATATTTTCTAAATTTAAAACTACTAATACTTGTATTATTTATCAATTACTGTATAAATAATTATTCCAGGTTTTAGCAGCTTGCAATAGCAACATGTATTATCTCACAGATTCTGCAGTTGAAGAATTTGGGTAGTTTAGCTGGGTCCCTCTGACGGAAAGAATCTCTCAGTTCTCAGCTGTCAGAGAGGGCTGGGGTTTAATCCTCAGCCTGGGGGAGGTAGAGGTCCTTGGCTTTAACACCCATGCTGCAGCACAAAGGTCCCCCCCAGAGAGGGCTGGGGGTGCCCAGACTTTCCTTCTCCCCATAGAAGGTCAATAGCAACTTCTGCCCTCCCTGGGAGTGAATTCTCACCATGAATTTTGCCATTGAACATCTGCCATTTGTGCCAGAGAGAATAAACAGCACTCCCTATGCCTCAGAGAACGTCCCAGGCCGCCCCCGAGAAAGACATGAACAGTGCTGTAATGAGGGTGGATAGTAAGCGCGCCCCAAACCCGCCACTCCTCACCTCCAAAGCCCACTGCCAGCCTCCATCCAGCCGAGGCACGGCGCCATGCTGAGGTGGGCAACCCCGCGAGACTGTATGGTGCTTCCCGGATCCTCAGTGCCTGCTCTCCAAGCTGCCTAGGAGGGACAGTCCGGACACTGAAGAGCTGGGAAGCAGGACTCGAGTTTTCCACTCCACGTGGACTCAGGGAAGATGAAGTCCCAGCTCTCCCTGCACATGGGCACCTTCAGCGGTTGTACTGCCAGAAGCACTGTGCAGAGCAAGCGGGGAAGGATGTCCCTGCCGGGAAGCACCTGCCAAACCTTGCAAGACAAGTGAACAGGCCTTACAATAAACACAGAAAGACTGCAAAGACTCTGAGAGTCTTGGTACCTCCAAAGAAACTAACCAATCGCCAACAGTAGACTCCAGGCAAATCTGTAATGACAGGAAGAGTTCAGAAGAATCCACTTCACAAAGTTCAGTGAACTCCAAGAGTACATGGATTAAAAAAAATAAATAAATTTAGAGTGATACATGAAAAATGAGAAATTTGATAGAGAAATACACATAATAAAATGTAAATCTTAGAGATGAGACATATAATGAACACAATGACTGAACTCCAAAAAGCAATAGAAAACTTCAACAGTTGACTCGCTCAGCCTGAGAAAAGTACCAGTCCATCTGAAGGCAGACCGGTAGTGACCCCAGCAGAGAACAAAAGGAAACAATGAAAAGAATCAAAAAAGCTATAGGGTTTACAAGGCATCCTCAAAACTTATGCAGAGCAGGAATCAAAGAGAGACAAGTGGAAAAAGATAAAGCTTATTTAAAGGGATATTGATGATAACTTCATTAATCTGAAGGAACGTCTAAGTTAGGCAGTGCAGAGGGAGCCAGCCAAACACAACTTGGAAGTTCACTGTGACACATGACATTCAAGCTGTCAAATCACAAAGGCAAGGAAAATTGCTACGAGCAACAGGAGACAAGAAATACAGCATACAAACGAGTTTCAATCTGCCTCTGTAGACTTCTCAGCAAAACTCGCTGGTCATGAGAGAGTGGAGGAAATACTGAAAGTGTTTAAGGAAAAGAAATGTCAGTCAAAAAGCTGTCTTTAGAAAGTTGACTTCAGAAATGAGAACATAGAAGACATTTCCAGACAAATCTGAGAACACTAAAGAGCGCCGGACCTGTCCTATGAGAAACGCTAGCACTTCAAGTACAAAGCAAAGAACATTAACAGACAGCAAGAATACACCTCTAGGAATGAAACTCACAGATAAGAATAACATTGCAGCAAAACTCCAAACACTGTAATACTTCCTCTTTTGAGAACTATCACTTCCTGTCGGTTGCCCATTTTTTGAGGAGGTCTTTTATTTTGGAGCTCTAATGTTTTTAAGTTTTCTATATATTTTAGATATTAGTCTTCTGTTTGAAGTGTAGGGAGCATTGTTTTTCCCTTCCTCTAGGTTTTCTTTTCAGACTGATGGTTGTTTGCTTTGCCAGAAAGACGTTTTTACATTGGCAGTGATACATTTCTTCATTTTTCAGTGCTATTGTCTGCACAACCAGAGTTCTATTCAGAAAATCCCCGCATAGACCTATGTCTTCAAGAATTTTACTATTTTGTTTTTCAGGAAATCAAATGTTTTTATTTTAACCCTGAGACTTTTGATCCATTTTGATTTTAGTTTATCATGTAAAAAAATGTATGGGTCCAACTAAAACTTCTCCATGTGGCTAGCCAAGTTTTGCTGGAGCATTTATTAATGTGATATAATGCCATTGGTTTATTCTTGATATTTCTTGTCCAATTGGGGATCTTACCATTATCAAGAAATTGAACAGTAGGAAATATTCTCAAGGCTGCCGGTCAAACGGGAGCCTTCTGTGTTGTTGATGAGAGTGTAACTAGTACAACCACCATGAAAATCAGTATGGGGCTGATTAAAACACTGCAAGTAGAAATTCCACCTGAGCTAACTATTCCTTCCTAGAGATCTTCCCCCAAAAGTTAAAGACATCGTACTGTAATGATATGTACATGCCCTGTTTATAGCAACATAATTCATAATAGCTACATCTTGGAAGTAGCCTGAATGTTCATCAACAGAAGAATGAATAAAGAAAATGTGATATTTTTACACAGCATTGCTTTGCTATGAGGAATGATAAATTTGAGTCATTTGTAGGAAAATAGATGAATCCTTGAGAACATCATGTTGAGTGAAACAAATCAAATACAGCTGCTTAAATATCAGATGGTTTCTTTTATAAGTGAAACCTAGAGTATACAAAAATTAAAGAGCAAAATCAAAGACAGCTATTTGGAAACAGGAAAATAGATCTTTGACAAATAGGAACAGGGCAAAGAGTGGAAGGAGATGATAAGAAAGAAGGGAAGGGGGATGTAAAAAGAATTAAGACATGTCGTTCATATGTACTAACTATTGATAATGAATGTAATCATTTTGTACATTATATACTCATAAAAATAAAGGCTGAAAAAAGCACTAATATTAGAAATGCCTGCAGGGTACAAATCACTCATTTTATAAGTAGGAAGATTAAAAGATAGATGAATAAAAGTGGTGGAAAGGAGAATAACTTGTTAAGGAGTAGGCAATATAGAAAGATGCAAATTGAGATAAAAATCGAAAGCCTGGAAGGAAATGGAGTGTAAAAGTTCAGTGTTTTTCTGTGATAAAATTAAGTTATATCTTTAAATCATCTTTTATAATTATTAGATATTTTTGTAAGCCTCCTGGTAACAACAAAGCAGAAACGTATTTCTGTGGCCTGAGTATTTATGTGTTGAAATTCAATTCCCACTGTGAAGGAGATATTAAGAGTGGGAAAAGCATAATTGGACTCTTGTGTTTAGAGGTAAAGTCTTTGGAAGGGATTACTATAAAATGAAGTGTTTAGGGTGAACTCATGAATTCCCTTAGATTAAAGCTTTGTGGCCTAATGAGAAGAGGAAACACACACACACACACACACACACACACACACACACACACACACACCATTTATCATGTACCTCCTCTAGCAAGAATAAATACATCACCAAAGGTGGCTCTTCAGCTTGAGACTCCACAAATGTGAGCCAAAATAAACGTGTTTTCATTAAAATATATCTAGTCTGTGGTATCATGGTCTTGCCAAGCAGATGGACTAGTAGCCCTCTATTAGATATGCTAGGAGTAAAAAGCAAAGTTAGAGAATAGTGATAGGGAAAATGAGTTGGCTACAAAAGAAGCAGCAAGAAAGGAAGAAATGAATAAAATATCTATGAAACAACCAAGGTACAAGGTACCAAGCAATGAGATGGTAGAACTGAGTCCCTACCAATTGAGAGTTAATTTAAATATAAATGCATTAAATGATCCAGTAAAATGTTGAAAAAAGGGTGAAAGCCTATAAGTGATGGAAGGGCATTTATAGACTGAAAATGAATGGGAGCAAAAGAAATTTTATGCAAATAAAAGAGAGAGCAAACATAGTCATATTTACATTAGGTACAGTAAATAGCAAATGAAATCTGTGAAAAAGAGCAAGCGTGGTCACTAAATAATGATGGACACATCAATAAAGCAGAGGTATAATAAGTGTAAATATATGAAATTAATATCTGACCATCTAAATATATAAGGCACATGTTGATAGATTAAAGGGAGAGCAGAGTCTAACATGCCAATAGTAGATGCTTCAGTACTTCGTTTGCAGGACATTTTACTTAAGAACTGCATAATTCACTGTCTCTTCGAGTGTGTGAGGACCTTTCTCTGGCAGAGGTTACTTATTAGGCACAGTCAAATGTAAACCAACTGAAATAAGTTGAAATTATATTAAATACCTTTTTCAGACTTACAGACACTAGAAATTAGCAGCAAGAGAACCTCCAGAAACTAAAAACACTTGGAAGTTAACAACACGGTTTTGATTTTCATTGCTGTTGTTGATCCTTTTGTATTTTTAAAGCCCTGATTTCATTTATTCTTTTCTTTTTCTAATGGGCTGGGCACCAAAGTCAGAAACCTTACACATGGTAAACAGGCACTCTGTCACTGAGTTGTGCCCCACAGTACTCTCTTATCATCTTGCTTTTTCATTTTCTTTCTACTAAATTTACATTCAGGTTTTTTTTTTTTTGTCTAGTTCCTTGAGAGGAATAATTACATTGTTTACTTGAGGTCTTTATTCTTTGTTGGGATAGACATCAACTGCTATGACCTTTTCTGTCAAAATTGCTTTTTCTGTGTCCTGTAAGGGTTGCTATGTTGTCTCCATTGTCCTTTGTCTAAATAATTTTTAAAATTTCACTGTCATGTTTTCCTTTACTCAGTGGTTGGTTAGGAACATGTTTTTAAATGTACATGTACTCATAGTTCTCTCATGGTCAGAACTCTCCCTGCTCTACACTCTCTCTACCCCTAGTTTGTGGCGATTTCTTTTCTAACTATTATGAGATTATGTTTAGAATCAGCAAGAATGAGATCAGGGACTCTTTGTCTCTGTGTCTGGTTTATTTCACACTGTAATGTTGCTTGGCTAATCCACGTTGCAAATGACAGAATTTCATTTTTTTAAATTTCTAAGTCCTGTTTCAGTTACACATCTCCACGACATTTAATAAATGTGGTCATTTAGTGATAGGTAGGTTGTTAGATTGATTCCAAATCCTAGCTGTGGTGAATAACACTGTAATAGAGTAGTGCCGATGTCTCCTTGACATTTTGATTTTATTTCTTTTGAATATATACCCAATAGTGAGGTTGCAGGATTATATGATCTTTGCATCTTTAATGTTCTGAGGAAACTAAGATTTTCCATAATGGCTGTGCTCATTTGTATTCCAGTTAGTGGGGTGTGTGTGTGTGTGTGCACACACACGCATTTAGCTACACAGTCATTGATCCTTGTTACATTTTCTCTTTTTAGCATATCTATTCTGAGCAGAACGTGATGATATTGCATAATGATAGTTGATATAAAACATTTTAAAAAGATACCTGTTGGGCTGGAGATTTAGCTCAGTGGTTCCGGTGCCTGCCTCGCAAGCGCAAGGTTCTGAGTTTGATCTCGGTAACCACATACAATGCTAGGCGTGGTGACTCACGCCTACCAGCAATCAATACCACATACCACAGTGCCGGATGTGGTGGCTCACGCCTGTAATCCCAGCACTCGGGAGGCAGAGACAGGAAGATTGCTGAGTTCGAGGCTTGCCTGGGTTACATAGTGAGCTCAGGGCCAGCCTAAACTAAAAAGCAAGACCCTGTCTTAAAAAAAAAATAAAAGATACCTGTTGACCATTTCTTTGTTTACTTTTAGAAAATGTCCCTTCTGCTCTTTTGCTTTTTTTTTTTTTTCTTTTTGAGACAGGGTCTCGCTTTGTAGTTCAGGCTGGCCCTGAGCTCACAATGTAGTCCAGGCAAGCCTGGAACTCAGCAATCCTCCTGCCTCTGCCTCCCGAGTGCTGGGATTACAGGCACATATCAATCTGTTTTTTATGTTATTATGCTGTTTCAATTATTTCAGTTTTGTAGTATATTTTGAAGTCATGTAATGTGAGGAATCCAGCTTTCACTTTTTTCTCAAAGCAGCTGGCTCTATGTAACATTCCATAGGCCCGTATCATTTTAGGATTTCTTTGGTGGTTCTATGAGAAATGTAATTTGTGTTTTGATAGAGACTGCATTGAAAGATTGATTACTTTTGATACCATGGGAGTTTTTAGAGGATTGGTTCTTCCAATCCAAGAATATGGAATACACTTGCATTAAAAGTCACCTTAAATTTTATTTATCAGTGTTTCATAGTTGTTAAAGAGATCCTCTATCTCTTGTTTTTAGGTATTTTTTCATAAATTTATAGATGGGGATCTTCTGATTTCTTTTTTAGGTAATTTGTTGTTCTGTATATTATTGCTAGTAACTTTTGTATATTTATGTTTTATTCTGGAACCTTGTTTCATCTATTCATTGCTTCTGAAAGATTTCATTGGAAAATTGAAACAATATGAAGTATCTTTTTTGAACAAACATAATAAAACCTTATGGCTGTAACAAAAACTTTGAAAAATATACAAATATATGGAAATTAAACTATTTGTTTCTGAACATCCAATGTGTCAGTGGGGACATTGAGAAGAAATTTAAAAATTTTCTCTAGACAGAAGATAATACAAACAGTATAGGAAAATCTATGGGATATAGGGAAAGCTGTAGTAAGAAATAACTATAAAAATTAATAACCTGCATAAACAATGTGGACTGTCTACATGAATAACCTACTATTGCACTTCAAAGAACAAAAACAACAAATCCACAAATTGGAAAGCCTATAGAAAAATGCATGAGTTCCTGGAAAAAATAGGTTACTAGCATTGAATCAAGAACAGAAAGCTCAGTAGTGGGATCCTATAAGTAGTACAAGTGTGTTTCAGTTTTGATAATCTGCATTTTTCCATTTTCTTTGAGCCACCAATTTACTAGCATCAGCTTATATTTAATATAACATTGCATATCTGCCTGATATATAGTTATTTTTCCTCTCAAGCTAATTTTTAAATGATTATTAGTTTTTAAATTCTTGACTAAATTGCTCTCAAAAATCTTTTTATTAATGTTAAATTTTGTTGATTCAAAGTCTTGCTTTTGTAGTTCAGGTTGGCTACTATATGGCCCAGGCTGGTATTGAGTTCATGGTGATCGTCCTGTCTTAGCTTCTCACATGTTGGTGTTACTGATGTGTGGCACCGTGCCAGGATTTTATTTTCTTTTTCTTTTAAATCGTTTCTTTTATCTAAATATTAGTTTACCTTACTAAGTTTTTTCTTTTTAAGATTTTTATGTTATTTCTTAGTATATAATGGCTTTTTTCTCAGTTTTAGAATATAATTCTATGTACATTACTTTTTAAACATTTGAATTGAATACTTGAATTGGTACATTATATATACACATCAAGATCACACATAATATTGAGAATTTGTACCAGCATCTAACAATTTAATTCTCACTTTTCCCATTTCCCTACATACCCTACAGCTCCCTGCTCTGATATACATGTTTGTTTTCAGTTTATTTACCATCATATTTTTTCTTCCCTTTGTTACTTTCCCCTACACCCCATTTCCCTTTCAATATTTTCTATTTCACTGTATCTACCATATACTCTAGAACTCATTTACATATTTAGTTTCTCATACCAGAGAAAAGATACAATATTTACAGATCTGTGACCTATTTTTTCACTTATGAGTGTGTCCTGAATGTATGTCCATTTGAATATAAATGACTCAAACTTACCATTCATTATAGCAGATTAATACTCCATTTTATAGAAAAAACACATCTTTTTTCAGTCTCCACTTCATAGACATTTGAATTGCTTCCAAGATTTAGCTATCACAAACTGAACTGCTATTAACATGGGTGGACATATGTCTCTGTGACATGAATCTTTTAATTCTTTCATGTACATACCTAGCCGGGGAATAGCAAGGTCAGATGGAACCTCTAATTCAAGTTTTTTGAGGAATCTCCACACTGATCTCTCAATTATTCCTTGTTTACTCAGAGATATTATGAATACATCTCATACTACAGGTTTGGCTGAATGGCTTCCAACTTAACTATATAAATAAAATATTTTAATGACTTTATTACAAATTTAAGGATTTCTACCATATTTTTATTTATACAATTTACTTTTATTGGTCTTTTTATTTTATTTTACTTTGACTGATGTAATGCTGAGATATTTTGTTTACACGCCTGAATTATAGAATATGACCTTGTCTAAACAAAAGAAAAAATGGAACAAAACAAAAACAAAACATAGAAAAACAAAACAAAACAATACAAAAAAAACAGGGCTGGGGATTTAGCTCAGAGGTTCTGGTGTCTGCCTGGCAAGCGCAAGGTCCCGAGTTTGATCCCTGGTACCACATACCACAGTGCCATGGCTCAGGCCTCAGAAGGCAGAGGGAGGAGGCCTGCTGTGAGTTTGAGGCTAACCTGGGCTACATAGTGAGTTCAGGTCTGAGCTGGATCTCACAGCTCCAGCCTGAACTAAAAAGCAAGACCCTGTCTCAAAAGACTAAAACAAAACAAAACAAAAACCAACCAAACCAATAACAACAGAAGCAATTAGGAACACCTATGCATGTTCCTTGAGGAACATACTGAAACTCAGAAGATGAAAAAGTTATTTATGAGACTATTTTACACAGATCTGTAGAAATTCCTTTGAAAACTTAAAAGAATTATAATTTCTTAGGATTTTATCTACATGGACAGAGTAAATGGAAGAATTAATCAAAGACCAATGATTGTATCTTTACCAACCCATCCCCCACCCCTGAAAAAAAGTGTCAAGGACAAATATTATAATAGGGAAACTCCATCAATTCACGAAAAAGCCCGATAATTTCAACATTAATTAAAATGTTGCAGTGCAAGCAAAAATAAAGAACAACTTTAAACATATTTTAAGGCAGAAACATTGACTCTTATGCATGATTTCAGCATTACACAAAAAGATGAAAGCTAGAGCTTGATTAAAAATGATAAAATATTTGTTTTGATTTTTTCTTGTGGTACCGGGGATTTTTTGTGTGTCCAAGGTTGGCTCAGTACCACTTGGGCTAAATCCCCAGCCCCCCAAATGATAAAATATTAATGAGCAATTTTATCTTTTTAAGAAATAATGTATTATGTTCAAATTTAGTGTAGGGCTCTAAGTGTAATATTAGGAAATCAATAAACACAATTCATAGATTTTTCAGAAGAAATTTTGAAATTGGCTTCATTAATACAGAAAAGACATCGAATCATATCCAATACTTACAACTTAAAATAAACAAATAAAATACTGACGATAGGAGCAATCAGGAGATCCATCTTTAATATGAGAAAGTATGTTTTGCTCATTCAAAAGTCAGCATCTTTTTGGATGTAGCAAAAATAGTATCTCCCACTAGGGTCAGGAACAATGAATGTATGTGTCATTTTCCTTAGCCTTTAATAATTGTTCCCCACTTCGTGCAGGCTAAGGTCCTTGAATGTAGCCTTCATACCACTCGCTTGATTTGCTTTAATCAAATCCAATTGGGATTCTTCCAAAGTTGATTTTTATTATGCCAATCTATGCTACCGGCCCCCCTCAGATCTGAGCTCAGTTTTCTCCCCAAGGCTTCTTGCTGCTATTTCACATAACTCATTTCCTCTTGCATTATTTTGAAGACAACAAGCTGCTACTCTCTTTTTTTCATTTAGTAAAAGGTCTATTTTTCTTGTGAAGGTTATTGTCAAAGATATATTTTTCCTGTGATTATTAGGCATGATTTCCTCTTTCTTTCTATTGCTGTAGTAATTCATAGATATATTTTTATTTGCTTGGAATGGGCAGAATGTGTGCCCTCAGGGCAAGTGCTGGGTCTCACAGCTCCAGTTACTGTCTTTGAATTGCAGGTGGTAGGTGATCCTCTAAAGTCTCAGCCTGAAGCACAAACCTGAGCTTGATTTGCAATTCCTACGGTAGTTCCATAAACTAAACTTGGATCACCTGCTGTTTCAGTGCAAAGCTTCTTCTTTTCCAATATTCGCTTACGGTTGGAATCCCTCTTCGTATCCAAAATGCTGTATTCTCCCTAATTCCTTGACCTCTTCTGCAGTGTGGCCCCTTCCTTTTTCAGTTTTTCTGGACCTAACATTTGATTGACATAGGTCTCTTTGGATAGAAGGCATGTAGCAGCCGATGCATTTTAGAGACAGGACTGTTCATTGTGCTCTGATTTTTCCCCCACATGTCCTGTTTTATTTGGGGGCTTTATTTTGGTCTAGAACATGGATTGCGTCCTATGTGTCAGAATGTTCCCTGCCTTCTCCGGCAGAATCCTTCCCTAGATTAAGGCCCATAGCTTTTCTTTCACTCATCTTGGCTGAGTTTCCATGATTACTTTATTTGGTAATTGATAGGGATATGTCATATATTTTATCCATGGTCATTTTAACCTTGAAACCTCAAGTATTTTTTTTTTTCTGTTAAATTCATTCTTTCCATAGAAAAAGGGTCCACGGTTAGTTTTGTCCTTTAGATCATGGAGGAACGCTTCATTAGGTCTCTGTAATAATGTTTTATACAAATTACCTTGTATTTGTATCCTTCCTTCTCTGTTTTTCACCCTCCTTTCTCTCTGCCTCTGATCTCCCTTCCATTTGTAGCTTTCTTTTTGTTTTTAAGTGAGAAAAATTAAATCCAAATATAGTATTTCACAATGCCCTTGACTTGTCCTTGACCTCACTTTTCTTGCAGCAGGTGCCGGTTAGTTAGATCCCCCTTGGCAGTGTTACATTGGTGCTCAGCACCCCCAGCGTGTAGTAAGCATCCACCCACTGGTGCTGCTTTGCTGTTCCTAACTTCGTCTGCGTTCAGTGCTTGTTTCTGTGAGTGCCACACACAGTCCGAGAGAAACTTCCACCGCTTCCCTCCCTCATGAGTGTTCACGCATCAGTCCCATATTTTGGAAGCCAGGGATCATTTTCAATCATACAGGTAAAAATAGCTTAATGAGAGGGGTTACTTTCATTAAAATAATATGGCTATAATACATGAAAGATTTGAGATTAGACACAGTATAATACTTACATTATACCCATATAACAACTCTGAGGAATAGATCTTTTTAATCTCATTTGATGGTTGAACAATATGAGACTTAAAAAGTGGAACAATTTGCCCGAAGACAATTAATAAAATTAGTAATGGTCAGAAATCTATTTCTGCTGATTCTCAGATCTCTCTGTGCCACAGGGAAATAAGTAGTCCTATGTTATAAGGTTGGCATTTTTAAAACTATGTTTTTAAATGAACAAACTTCAATAGTATGCTCATGTTAGAGCAGAATTGTGTAGAGAGCATTATGTTCCCACATTCACCTCTCCCTGGTCGTGCTGTATTATCTGGCCATCAACATCTCATACCACAGTGGTGGGGATGTGACAGCAAATGACCTTACGCAGACACATCATCATCACCCCAAGTCCATAGTTTTTTTCTTATTGTGAATGACTTGTTTTTTGACAAATGACTATGTCTTCACACATTGTTATAATCAGGACATTTTTGTTAACCTCTGTTATGAATGAGACTTTGGACAATTAGAATGGACACTACACAGAAAATAATCTCTGTGTTCTCAGCTTCCCTAAGTGCTCCTTAAAATTCATTTAAAAGATTGAGTCCTACTTTTCTACACAACTTTATTTGTTGCCAAGCTTCAAACTTGGGTACTGTTTTCTGTGGCTAAAGGTCACTATATTCATGTCTTGTCGTACTTTCAGTGAGCTGTTCACCATTTGGCCTCATTCCCTCTTTACTAAAACTTTAAAATCAAAGTCATGATATTGATCTTTCTTTCATGGCCACCTAGCCATAAAAATAATAAACAAAAATTGGAAAAGTTAGTATCTATTTTTCTTTTTCTTTAAAATTTGAATCTTTATTGGTACATTATATATACACATAGTGATCGTGCACAATATTGAGAATTTGTACCAATATATGACACAATTTAATTCTCATTTTTGCCTGTTCCCCCACCCACCCTACAACCTCCGCCCTTATAGATATAAGCTATGTTTCCCTTTTTTTATTACAATCATATTTTTTCTTCCCCTTGTTACTTTTAATTATGCTTCATAGTCCAGTACAATATTTGATTGAATAAATGATTAATAGTGTGAGACAGATTTAGCTAATAGATCTAATCTATGGTATTAGATTCAATTAGTCACATCTTGAAAATTGGAAGTTTTCATAAATATTCAGTCTAGTTAGATTTTATTAACACATTAAAATAATATTTCTATATTATAAATATTAAAAATAAATACTAATATTTCTCTTGCACATATGCAGTATAGTATGTTGTTAGAACTTAGCTCTAATTCAAATGACTAATACTCATTATTTGAGTGGGAAAAAGATTTGATGAACATAATAACTTGTTCTGGCTTATCTGGTTTATTTGCTTCTTATAAAATTTATTTACTGTTTGTTTTGTTGTTGGCTAGTTTTATTATGATTTTTGAGGTCTGAAAGTAAGGGCTTTACACTGAGGTATATCTCTAATCCATTTCATTTTTATGTTTTTAGATAGATTGAATAATAGATTCAATCTGTTATCAAAATCTGTCTCTCAATGTTAATCACTTATTCAGTTTTACTAAGTTCTGAAGGTGAGACTCAAACTTGCAATCCTCCTGCCTCAGCCTCCCAGCATACTGAGATCACAAATGTGGGCCTCACTCCCAATTCCACACATTTGTCTTGTGTCTTGGTTTTCAACATAATAGTGTATTTCTTTTAATTTCCTTAAAATACATTATATAACCAGAAATACTTCTTATGATCATTACTATGTATAATGAATAAGATGGTTGATCAAAGCTATAGTCAAAAATCAAAACTAAGTTCAAGGCTGGAGACCATACCTGTACATTTAATTTTTAAAAAGAAGCTTAGCAGGCAGCATCAGCTTGCCAGGTGCTGGGTTAGACTCTTGAGAAAGAAAGACAAATTATTTCCGGTCTTCATGCTAAATGGAAGGCATAAAGTTGAACATATGAAATTACAGTGCTTGCAATAGTTGTATTTAGACAGGCAATCTTTTCTATGGAAATCATATTATTTTGCAGACTGAACACATTAGAACAAACCAAATCTGTTACAAAATAAATAGCAAAGGCCAAATGTTTGTGTACATAAATGAAATGATATCACTTTATACACAATTCTCAGTCCTCTTCTCAGGAAAATATTCTTGCATATCAAAACTAGCAAAGGTGAGTCTTGTGAGGGCTTGGTGGAAGAAATAGAATCTTAAAAGACTTTAATCAAAGTAGATGGCTAAACTGAGGCAGAATGGTAAGCTAGTGAAACAAATGAAGGAATAAATGTGCAGCTCCTGAGGGTTTAATGTATGTGGATGTTGCATTTGGCCGTGAGGCTTGAACACAGAAAGTGAGTTAAAGCAGCCGTTTTCTCACCACTCTATAACCTTAGTCAGTTTAATGCTAGAACAGATCTTGAAAATGTAACTAGGCAGTTCCAACCAGCAGCTTCCTTTTCCATTCAATCTGTCCTTTACAATTTCCAAATCACATCAGAGAATTCCTTCCTTCTCTTTTAATTAAAACCAAATATTTTACCTTTCAATTGGAAAACGAAAGGCATATTGCATATGAAAATCCCCGTTGCAACCAATTGAGAACCCATAGAAAATCACTAAGAACACAGAGGGACCACGGCTTCGGATGCAAATCACTTGTGAGCCATCTACGGCCCTAAGGAAGGAGTTAGGATTCCAGGCCACTCTTCATGGTTATGCTCAACTTGAGCCAAAGCTCCACCTTCTCAGCTTTAGCTTTGTTTTGTATTTTTAACTCAAGGTCTTGGGACAACCCAGCTGTTCAATACTGTTTTTTTCCTTTTTTTTTTTTTTTTTTTTTTTTTTTTTTTTTTTTTTTTTTTTTTTTTTTTTTTTTTTTTTTTTTTTTTACTTTTTTCTATAATCTCTGTTTTCTTTCCAAGGTGTATGCCTTTCTGAAAATTCTAATATTCATTTTCACCTATTCAAAAGATTTTACCTGCACTATGCTGTGATTCAGGTATTAGTTTGGTGAGAGTAAGGGTGGACAATGTGGATTACATGGCTTTCATACTGACTTCCCAGGGAAAGGCAGCTCGCTGCTACTGCTTCCTGGCCACCATGCCATGGTCTGGTCTGTTTCTCCTCCGTGATGCCCACTTCTGTGCTGGGCTGCCTGGGAACCTGCCAACTGTGAAGTCTCTAAAAACTTTGAGCTAAAATAAAGCTTTTCTCTTGTAACTTGTGAGTGTCATGTATTTCGTCCCAGCAATGAGAAAATAACTAAGACAATCTCCCAAGGGAAGCAGACTTAAAATAGCAATGGTTTCTACACTTGATCTTAGCCAAAAGGCCAAGAAGCGATCAGCAATGATTTCTTAGTGCAGAACTTCCTTGTGTGTATGATATCAGTTTTCTCTCTCTGAAATATTTTCCTTTTTCCTATCCTTGACTACATGTTCAAGTAAGAAATCATCAGAATATAGTCACTTAGAAGCTTTCTCAAGCTTTTCCTGCCATTAGAAGTTTGGGGGACTGATGTGTGTTTTAAATTTTAATAGTTCTCATTCTGTGTTACGGGTTCTTTGGATATTACCTCTTTCAAAAACTTAAGTAGGATTTTCACTTAATGAATATTGGCTTTTAAGGTATATTTCCTCTAACTTATTATACCCAGTAATGAGAATTACTATTCATGATATCTAAAACACCTTTATCCTGGGTCACCATAAAGGCTTTAAGGGTCAGAAGCTGGAGTAGCCTGAGAGAAAAGGCATTAGCTCCTTGAGCCCTACCTTTCTCTCTGTTGTAAAGTTGAGTTTTAATTGCCTGTGTTACTTCAAATTGTTTCTCAGTTTTATTTGCTATTTTCTATTTTATTTCCTTCTCCCAGTTTTATTTCCAGAGCTGTTTCCTGACACTTCATTTTCTTTCATTTTATTCTTCAAAACAGTCAATGCTTATCTGAATTTACCAGTTTACAAATTTACCAATTTTAAGCAATACTCTGTCAAACCCTGATAGCAGTAATCAACTCAGACGCTTGTCATTCAGTTTTCCAGCTTTCTTCTTGGATGACAATGTGTTAGGCCCATGGTCTATCTGGCCACTTAAGCTTCCTTCCTGAAGTGACAGACAGACTGGCATCTTCCCAGTGTCGCCACCAGTTTCCCATAAGGATGGCCACACACTTTAATTTTTTCTTCCAGAATGTCCCAATGTCTAGGATTAGTTTCTGGATTGGGATAAACTGAAATATATCATAATAAAGAAATATTATAAAACTTCTGTGGCATAAGGCAGCAAAAATCTATTTGTTTTTAATTTTTCCCCAGTACTGGGGATCGAACCCAGGGCCTTACTCTCGGAAGGTGCAGTGCAGTGCCACTGAGCTAAATCCTCAGCCCTCATTGATAGCAAAAATCCATTCCTTGTTCTCGCAGTCTACTGTAGGCCTCCACGAGTCTGGAAGGAAACTCCCACATGCCATACTTAAGTGGCATAGAACGACAG
The DNA here is from genome assembly GCA_004025085.1 of Thryonomys swinderianus. NCBI lineage: Eukaryota > Metazoa > Chordata > Mammalia > Rodentia > Thryonomyidae > Thryonomys > Thryonomys swinderianus. The sequence continues at coordinate 47,002 of PVIC010000884.1, read as the reverse complement.
ACTCCACCACCTGCAGTTCCGCCATCTGGATCATCTGACCCTAAGGTTGTGTGAGAAAGAGCACTGAAGTATCTCACGTGGCAATTAAGTGACTCTCCCTGTAGCTGGTGGACACAGCTCTTCCTCCCCAGCTCACTGGCCAAGACCTACCGCTTGTTACACACCTTGTACTATACTTTGGGCTTAAAACTGTAACCCTGAACTACATCACAGGAGAGAAGAACCAGCTGTAATCAAGTGACAGAAATCTGTTCCACGCTCATTTATTTTATATCTGCAGAGTTCTGTCTCTTATCCTATAAAAGTATGATCTGTATGGTCTTAGAAATCTGCTGCACAGGTATACTTGTAAATAAGTTATTACAGCAATTACCACCCAGTTTATATTTGTTGTAACTGTAGGTATTTAGATTATTGATTCCATATGTTTGTTGCTATTAGTGCCTAGACAAAGTGTAGATAAAACAGACTTGACACAGTAAGGTCATAGCTCTAAGTTGTGTGGTAGAATCTCTCTGTGAATTTATGTTTTGTTCTACTGCACTGGACACTGAACTTTTTTTGCACTTCACTGAACATTATGTGGAATGTCTTCTCCTGTGATTCACAAACACATTCACCAGCATGCAAATAAATGGCAATATTACTGAAACTTTGGGGACACGTTGGGCTAGTATTACAGTGGTATAAAGCATAATTTAATATTGACATCTCTATTAGAAACTGGTCCTTTTTAACAAACAGTCTTTGGTCTGCCCCATCTTCTCTCCCTTTTATATTTATCATCATCCTGTTAACCTTCTTTTTCAACATGGATTTTCTCTCTCAGGAGCAAGGACATCTCGATGTATTTTACCTTTCTGTCCAATACTATTAATTTCTGCAATACCTAAATCCAAATTTACAAGGGTATTATTTGCTACACTCTGAGAGCAGAAGGGTGTTATTTTGCTATACTCTGAATGCACTGTTTTATACTGTGATAAGGGAAGATTGTTTTAGAGCTGTGCTTGGTGACTGGTTATTATCCACTTAGGTGTGAAGGAAGACTCCACATGGATGGACACTCGAGAAGCTACAGGACCTGAAGTATCAGGTAGAAAACTTATAGGAGGAAAAACTGAATCTGAAGCACTTCAAAGTATGTTTATTAAAATATTAAGCATTTTAGTAGTAGAAACTTAGGATCTTATTAGTACATGTCCGAGAATTATAAATAAAGTCTGATAAATTGAGTCATATAGTTCATATAGTCATAGCATTCGACTCCTATAAACACCTGATTTGTCATATTAGAGTAGTCCAAATTAAGCAAAATATATCTCCTAATTGCAAATAAAGAATAATCTCACTGTAATCCCAGCACTTGGGAGGCAGAGACAAGAGGATTCTGAGTTCACGGCAGCTTGCCTGGGCACCATAGTGAGCTCAGGGCCAGCCTGAACTACAAAGCGAGACCCTGTCTCAAAAAGCAAAAAAAAAAAAAAAAAAAAAAAAAAGAATAATCTCACAATTTAATATAGACCTATTTTGAAAAAGACTACCTGATATTACTGTTCATTTTATTGTTTGATCCAAACTGGTACATTTTAAAAAGCATTCAATATGAAGATCATCTAATCTATTAAGGACAAAAACTTAAATTGCATGCTTATGTGTGAAAAAAGCAAAATCTTAATACAAAAATCTCTAGGTTCCTTCTAATCAACCATTATCACCTAATATTCATCTTATTAAAAATGGAAAAAGGAAGATGACAGGCTTGTCAAGATGAGCCCCTCCTTTTGATGCATGTCAAGGTTGAAATTGGAAATATTAAAATGATAAACTACAAAAAGTGGGTCTTTATTGTTCCCTTTCCACAAAAATCATAGACAAAGGAGATAATCTGCATTTCTCTGGAATGCTAAAAGGTATCCAGCTATAAATTCAGTGTCCTATCTTTGCTTAGAATCTCAGGTAGATTGGAGGGAGCTAATGCAGACAAGTTTAATTAGAAGCTTATAAACTTTGAAATCTGTGTAATAAATAATGACTAATTGCATAACATTTAAAAATTTTTTAGTTAGCCAAACCTTTTCAAAACCATGATTTCTTGACTTCATGGTGTCATTACACATTTTAAGACCATAAAATATGTCTTTTGTTTCCCATAAATGAAAACTGGAACTTCACTATTTGCTTATAAATGCTTAATAAGTATCATACACAACACATTATAGTGTGATTATAGACAGATTTAGATAAGATTTAGGAAATTTTAAAGAGCAGTCTAGAGATGAAAAATAGGAACAAATCTAAAAATACTTTACTAAGGCAGATTGCTATTTGTTAATACCCCAGAGAGTAAGAATGATATTCAGAAAACAAATATAATAATGTAAAATGTTACATTTAGTAGAGTTTTTCCTTTATTTTTTCCTAAGAAGCCTATTGAATCCTTGTGCCTTCAGGTCCAACCATGAGCTAAGTGACCAACTGCTACTATTACAATATTCTATAATGGATGCAAAATTAATTGAGATACATAGAACTTCAGTTAGGTGATTAAACACAGTGAAGAACTGATATCATGGTCTTTGTCATATTAGGAAGTGTGACAGAAATTATCTTCATCTTAGCCCAAAATGTTAACCTGTAATTAATTTTAATGCATATTTCCAGGTTATATTTAAAAAGAAATAATATTCTGATAGGCATTTTAATACTTTTTTTTGAGACAGGGTCTCGCTTTGTAGTTCAGGCTAGCTCTGAGCTCACTATGTAGCCCAGGAAAGCCTCGAACTCAGCAATCCTCCTGTCTCCGCCTTCCGAGTGCTGGGATTACAGGCATGAGCCACCACACCCGGTTTTAATATTTTTTAATTGACATAAAACAGGTCACTATGAAGCAAGCAGATATGGCATGAGAATAATGGATATACTGTAAAATATTTTTATCTCTAAGCCTCTTCATTTTAATAAGTGAATCCCAGGTTATTTTATATACAAGAACGCTGCTCTTCAAAGTCTACTGCTTCAACTGTAGAAATGTGTTGCATGGGAACAGATGATAAATGTTGTACAGATTCCTTAAAATTCTTCACACATGTAGGGATGATGTTTCAGAAACAAAACACGGGAATGAATCATCTGGACTGGGTAGATGAAGTGATAATTTCACATCTATCTTGAAACTCTCAAATATTGAGCAATTTTTGATTATTTAGCAAAGGAAAGGTCTGTCAGTTCTTACCTTCTGAGGGAACTGTACTCAGATGTGGACTCTGTTGAAATGACAACTTCTCCTCGTATTTCACCTAGATATTATGCAACCATTATTCTGCTGCTGCGCCCTTTCTGCCAACCATGACTGGCACTACTACCTTAGGTGGGGTCCACACTGGGTTGAGTCTGACTCTGTTAACCTTGTTCTTTCTGCATCAAATCTGCTTCGTACCAAAAGTACTGTCTTAGCCAAACATGCTCTTAGCTGATCGTCTTGGCAGAGGTTCCTGGACCATCACCAAGCAGCATAAATGCGACAAATCTACTGAGTCACTCAGTTTCCAGTGTCCTTGACCTCCAATCTTTTACAACAATGAAATGTTTAGGTCTTCTAAAAGGCTGCTCCATAATCAGTTTCTAAGCAACCTGACCTTTGGAATGCATTCATTCCCACTTAAGAAAATACTTCCTAGGTGGTTTATCTTCACATTTGTTTGATTCTATCCTCAGTGTTGATAAATCGAGAATATCTATAATAGCTCAAGATTATCTAGCTTTTAAATATATTTGATAAATGTGAGAGGTGAGAGAAAGAGAGGCAGGAAGCAATTCAGAAAGCTCTGCAATATATTTTGTTCAGAATGGATACAAAATTAAGATTTTATAAACACCCAAATACATTCCAGTGATGTTTTCAAATAAGTAGTAACTGTCAGTTATCCATTGTTCCGAGTTGAGATCTCAGCTCTCCTCTGTCCCGCCCTGGCTGTGAGTCATCTCCGTGTCCAGGTCTCACAACACACACACCACTTTCCTGTTAGTCACTTAGTAACCCTCAAGGATATCAGACCCACTGTCCTGGCCTCTTAGTGCTTGCGTTTGTGTAACTTCTCTCTGACCTATCAAGGCCAAAAGGCGCGAGAGGATCACAAGTGGCACCAGGTTCCGTAGGAGTGCCATCTCCTTGAACTGAGTCGGTGAAAGCCTTCTCTTTCGTGAGGAAAGAAATAAAAAAGTGCATATGCTGAGATCACGAAGATCTAGACAAGAACAAATCTCTTACCTGTGAAAATGTAAGGAAGGATAACATGTTTTGCGGCAATTTTCCTGTCATATGTGAAGATGCAAAAGTTAGAGTCATAATTTGTAATAAGGGCATAATTAGGATGGAGAAGGAATTGAATGATAGGTTTCAGTACTGTCTAAGGTTTCAGGGACCCAGTGAAGTCAGGCACCCTTGGGAAAAGGGAGCTAACACTGGACATAAAATACTAGAATCCCTAAAATGATTGCATTGAGTGGTCACTACAATTTTTAGTCATAAAATTGAAGTCTTAGACTGATGCATTAATATAGAAAGTAGTATAATTTTACCCCTGGAAGGGATAACTGAAATTTTAGAAAGAGGAAATTTAACCATATCTAAACATCACTGTAGTTTTGCATGGTAAAATGAGTAATGAGGAAAGCATTTCTTTTGGCTATGAATCAAAAGCAAAAACTAGTTGTGGTCTTGAGCAATGTTAGCTTTTATAGTTTGAACTTCAAGGTGAACTTGGTGAGAACAGTACAGGCTGCCACGGAAGAGAAGAGTCCCCTGCATTCCCGGTGAAGGTTGCTGTCCTCCCGGGTGGTCCCGCATTCTGCCACCTGTTGCCTATGGACTTCAAGCACTTCGTTCAGCAAATTCAAAGCAAGATTTTTGAATGGAACCAGTTAGAACTGTAATGAATATTAAAACACATGGACTCAGAATACATAGAACAAGTACCTCTGAGATGATCTTAGTGAACTTGATATACTTTCAGTTTATTGTCAATGTTTTGATTTCTGGGTTATGAAATTTCCCTCAGGTAAAAAACCAGTGTGTCTCTGAAAATTACACTAAAATTTTGTGTCTCGGTATGTGTGGGTGCACTGAATGACCATAAAGAAATCCTTGTGAGGGAATTAATGAATAGAAAAATGAACAACTTAGAATTTTTTTGGCACTGAAGTCAAAGAGGGTATATCTCACCTAGTAAGTCTATTGAATTCCATCATGGTAGAAATCACATCCTATTAACAGTATTATTGTAAACTCACTTATCTATATATAAATTTTTGGGTTGCTACTAGTTGACCCTGAGGTTACAAATTTGCTAACTACATGCTCTGTTGCTGAGCCCAACCCAACCCCCTGAAGGAAAACGGTGCAGATTTCGGTGACAAACTTTATACAACCATTTGCAATCTTTTTTTCAAGGCTCTTTACTTTAGAACATAGAAACTAAGGTTCAGTACTTCTCTCTGTGGCAAGAGTAGAGCCTGTTTCTAATTAGTTTCTGGGCATTTATCTTGCTTTGGGATTTTTGCAGAATAATACTGGCCCTCTCGCCAGGGATTAAATATTGGTTCAATTTAGTCATCACATCTCATTGTTTTGTAGTCGTTCCAGGTACACATTAAGTCAACTTAAAGAACAAAACACAACAAAATCTGGGAGTATCTGTTTTGTGGTAAGCCTCATTCAACCTGAAATTTAATTATGTTACCATGTGGGTTTGTAATGTGGATTAATAGTCTAATTGTACTCTGGTGATTAGTTTCTGTTTGTTCTAATTTCTTTTGAGCTCCTTCCTGACCTTGAGGTGGAAAAACACAGAAGATGTATTCTTTCAATTTAATGCCAGTTTGAGGTGTTTCTCCCGCAGCATCAGATCAATGAAAAGTAAATAGCCTACAATTCTTGTTTCACACTGCAGTATTGATCTTTCTTCAGCTTTTGCTTCCCCTTTTCTCTGAGTCTTGTGTCTTTCAACCCCTGGGACGGAAGTGATCGCCATAGATTGGACAAGCTAACAAGCGCGTGATGAGGAACCAGTGTTGTGTGGCAGTCACACGCACGGGCTGGGTATGGAAAGCCTGCTTTTGCTCTCAGAGAAAGGTGCCATTTTGTGTGCGTGGCACGAGCTGCTCAGAGAAAGAACCAGGAGGGAAAAGCAGGAAGGCCAATATTATTTGCTAGTTCTTCCCCTCACAGGAAGTTCTCCGTTGGGTGGTGAAACTCCTTTGGAAAGTAGAAGACAGAGTAGCCTTTGGGAAAATGGCACATGCTCTTGGCTTTGGTGAGTGGCTGGCTGTTGGCACTCTTCGGGTAAGTCTCTGCTGTTCTTGAGCATCTCTGCTTTCTCAAGAATATGGGTTACACATTTTCATTTCTATTTTTTTACCTAAGACTAATTGCTAACCTTGGAGTTTGAGAAATAAGTATCATGATTTGGATTTAACATTCAGTACTTAGAAATATGCATCAAAAACCCAGATATATTAGGAGATAAAACCACTGATTTAACAACTTGAACTGTTCGTGGCTTTTCTTTGATGTGAACAGGAATGTTTCTGCAAATATGTACACAGATCTGTTTTTTAAAATTTCACGTGATGTAAAGAGACATGCTGACTTTATGGTAAAGTTTAGAGATATTTAGTTGTGTTTCTGCTTGCATTTAACACGGTGGATGCAGAAATAAAAAACACTCAAGTTTTATTTGGGGGGACTTTCTGTAATCCAAAGATTTACCTGGCATTGAAAAATGGAAAAATGAATAATTGATACTCCCCACATGCTATTGTTTCTTTACAGTAGGATATTTTATGCCAGGAGCTCCCAAGTCCTCTGACCTTACCTCCCGACTGATTAGTCATAGGCAGGTCTGGCTCACAGCCCTGTGAGCGAATGACTATACCGGGAAGTTATTTTATTCATTTTTCTGTTCTTCTTCTTGCATTTTGCTTAAGAACTTACAGTCAAGCTATAAATCTGGACTGTATGGAGGAAGTGATGGTCAGATAGCAGAATGAACAAAGCCTGTGCTTCCCACAGAGGAAGCTTCTGAGCTCAGTAAGTTTCAGTATGATGTGAGAACATGGGTGGGCTGTTTATCCCTTTACTATTTTAAGGACCAATGTTTACCATGCACAGATTTTTGATTCGTCTATGTAAATCATTGCACTGTGACCTATCAAATTCGCGGAGAAGCCTAGCGCGTGGTTGTTAACATGATGCTTTCAGATCATACGCCTTGTGTTGTCTGGGTGGGATTCAGTGTGCAGGGAACAAATGAAGCATGATGTTGGAGGTTTTGCATATGTCTCAGGTCTTAGGACATTTTATCTTTCTTGGAGTTGGGTGCTTGTTCGAGCTCAGGCTCTTCTATAAACCTTAGGGTGCCCCGGGCACTGATGTGAAAGCTATTAATTTTCTATTACCATGCGCTAAAGAGGCTCTGTAGTGCGGCATCCACCCGCATTACTGAGGCAGTGACCAGTGGCAGAGCTGCTCTGTCACGGTTCGGGCTTCACTCAGCCCTCTGGGATCTCATTTATTATTTGCAGATATTGATTTTTGGGGAAAAAAACCCCTAAGATGTGTGAATATAATGCCAAATAAACCTGTCCTAGAGCTGTTAACTCCTAAGAGTCTGCTTACTGTATGTTTAACAGGTAACACTTAAAGATTTTGTGATCTGACCAAACATAAATCATACCTTGTTCACAATAAACATTAGTATCCACACGATATGTCTGAACATTGAGTCCCAGATGACTCACTGACATCCTCAGTGTCTAAACTCAGTTTTGGTAATATTTATGCTTTTCTGGTGTTTTAAAAGTGCAAATAAGAAAGGAATATTTACTTTCATCAACAAAAATAAGCTCAGAAAATCCTGTGTGTCTGGGGATATGCTCTCTAACTCGTGTGTGTGCGTGTATGTGTGTGTGTGTGTTTCTGTACAGAAAATGTTAGTGACAACTTACTAATTTGTTTTTCCTTGAAAAAAAGTGCTAGCCCACAAGCATCTTTGGGAAGCAGCCTTGGAGGCTGTCATAAAACAAAAGAGCATAACATTTTGTGAGGGAGATCTTCCCTGGGAGGCACCCAAAACGCAAGATGAAGTCAAGGGGTTATGTGGCCCTGAGGGTTGAGTGTCTCTCAATAGCAAGGACCCTGGGATCCTGTCATGGCTTCTGGCTCACCGGCCTGCAGAAGGCTGACTGGGGTCCAGACACTCTTGTGACCCCATAGGAATCTCTATGGTATGCCTCGCATTGGTCACAAAGGCCTAATTGGAGACATTTCTTTAGAACCTCAGCTTTCTCCCTAAGACACTTTCTTATTTTCATAGATAAATTCTACATAGCTAGGGTCATTGGATCCATTTAGAAACTAATTCATTTATTTGAGGTAAATGCCAGCTCTTAAAATGAAATTTTACTTTTTTCCTTTCTATCAGTTTTATTTAGTAATAAATGTAAAAAAAAAGCAGGATCTGCTTTTGAAAAGTTTGAATGCTGCTAACTTAAATATTAAAAAGAAACTATGTTACTGACAATCCCTTCGTTTATGCAAATCATGTGAAAGTAATGAATTCTTTGACTGATAATATTTGTTAAATAATTTCTTGGGATCCTAACAAGTTCAGAAACTATTCTATGCTGCAAAAAAGGATAGAAGACATTTCTTCTTCTTATTTCAGTGGCACCTTGTGAGTCCCAGTGTAATAACTTTAATTGTTTCCTTTTCAGTCAATTCCTGTATCCATTTATTTTCATTAAGCAGAAATATTTGGGGAAATTACGTGTTAAGTGTGCTATATGTTAATACATTTTTAAGACAAGATCAACAATGGGATTTTAATGAGTATTAAAGATAGAAGAGGAAGATTGTGTCCCACTTCTTCAAAAGATCATATTTGATAGGAGTCCAATACAAGGTAACTTATCTAATGCCTTATGACAGAAACAAAATTAATGAGAGCACACTGAATGTAAAATTCAAAGGACATATTTTAAGTATGCCCTTTTGTCATATTGTGCAGAGGGGCGTCAAGCCGAACTTCACAATCCCCAGGATGACTCAGAGTTCCTAGACTTTTTAGTAATCATTGTGTCATAAATGATAAAGATGGAGAGAACGAGGGGTGTTTCTTGTCTGTGAGACGTGACAGGGTGGCGAGGAAGAGGCCTGAAATGGAGAGGGCCGCTCACCCATTTCACTTCGCTGTGTTGTAGGTTTTTAGTGCAGTGTTAAAGGGAAAGCTTTGGTCTCTTTGGATATACATGTATTTCTAAAGGGTAATTCATGAGAAACTGCTCTTCAGTTTAATTTTTCATAATGAGAGGAACTCACATGATCTTTTACAACTTAATATGTTTTTGGCACCAACTATGCGACACTTCGTGCAGCTCCATTGTATGCCTTGCAGGCTTTTATTCTGTTAAGTAGTGAATAGGGTAAGAGAAGTGAGAGATCAGGCAGAAGCGCTAAAGAATAAGAGTGAGCTGGACTCATTTGTAGGAAAAGTGATAAATTTGAGATCGTGACTCCAGGGAAATAAACCGGAAACATAAGCTTAAATAATGTGTGGTTTCTCTTATGTGAAAAATCCAAAATATAAATAAAGAGCAAAGGCAGAGGATAGATAATAAGAGCTAGACAGATAAATCTTTCTCATATAAGAAGTCAATTAAATGATGAAGTTGGGAAAAAGGGGTTAAAAAAAGGGGATGTTTTTGGACCAGAGATTTAGCTCAGCGGTTCCGGCGCCTGCCTAGCTAGCGCAAGGTCACTGGTTCGATCCCCAGAAACCACATACAATGCTAGAACTAGCAACAGTCCCACATACCACAGTGGTGGCTCACACCTGTGATCCCAGCACTCAGGAGGCAGAGGCAGGAGGATTGCTGAGTTCAAGGCTGACCTGGGCTATATAGTAAGCAGAGTCTCAAAAAAAAAGAAAAGAAAAAAGAGGATGTGTCCTGTGTATGTACCAACTCCCCACAAGGAATGTAATCATGCACTGGAAAAACATATTGATAAAGATGCAGAAAATTGATGATATTTAATTGAACTTTAGCCATCAGATATCTAGTAGAAAAACTAGACATTGGACCTCAAAACATGCTTACATTAAGGATAACTACTGAGATTTCAAATGGGTGTGAACACAAGTTCTCTTGGTAAGATGTAAGTTGGGTAGACAGCCCAAATCAAAGCCTCTAAATTCAAGGTTATATGTTTCTGGTTATTAAATCACAAATGTACATTTTCAGTGACACAGAAATGTTTTCCTATAATGCTTAAGACTGTGCTTCTTAAAGTAAATGAATCTTTGAGTAGTTTTTAAAATTTGAAAATCTTTCTGAACTTGACTCAGTACTTTCAATAAGTGCCACATCTCATATATTTCTTTGTCAACAAATGGCAGTGCCATTATAAGTGCCTTTGTGTAATTATCAGGTCATTTCTGCTTTCAGTGAGACAGAAAGTGTTAAACTAGCACCCTTGCTGATTCTAGGGCACTATCTCTTCCTCCCTAGTAATGAGGACGGGGCTGTCAAACTGGCTTTTCTTCATTTTCAGGTATTATGTTTGTTGCTGCTGCTGCTTGTTGTGGTGCAAAATACCCAACAGAAAACAATTTTGCATGGGTTATTATTTCTATTAATTTAGAAAAGTGTTTTGCTGGCTCAGTACCCTGCTCATACAAGCATCCACCTCGAGCACCCTTACTCATGGGCTAAGGATCCTACAGCATCCGTCACCAGTGAAGGAGATTTGGCTGCTTCTGCCCTCACTTGGCTTTTTGCCCACACTTGATGTTTTATAAGAAAATTATTCAAATCCTCTCCTGTGATTACAGTCTAATTTCTCTCCCTCTGCTGCCTCCCAGTAATGTCAGTCTGTAGGCTTTCATCTTATACACTCAGAAAATCAGAACAACACAAAGACTAAATCTATCATAAACATATAGTCTTCAATTGTACCTTCAAGGCTTCTTGACTGTGCTTTTGCTCTGTTTTTGTTAATTTGCTTCCATATCCCATAATACCTGTGTCAAATGTTTTACTAGTCATTCTCAAAGCCACACAACTAATGTTTAGAATGTCTGGAATTTATTTAATGTGTCTGAATACAGACCCATGTCATTCCCCTTCCTGCTTTACTATCTTCTTCTCAATTCCTTATTCTCTTGGCCTTTCTGATATCTATTTTTCCTAATACTCATTTTACCTCCATGGGTGTAATTTAATACATTTTAACCATACCACTTGTATAACATACCCAAGGATCAAGATCTCTAGGAATTTGTGTGCTGAATTATATAATAAGTATAATAATGTCTACTTCACAGCCTTTCTTAAGAGCTAAACAAACATTCTGCACCTAGTTCCGTTCCCAGTGCATGCTGGGTGGAGAAGTGTTAGTTGTCTTTTGCTTAAGGTAGCGCTCTCCCCCTCTTACCACACTGATGTGTTTCCATTGTTTGGTTGAGGAAACTGGTACTGATTTAAAAAAAAATTTATCTTGATTGGTACATTGAATATACACATCACATCATGATCACACTCGATATTGAGAATTGTACTAGTATATGACATAATTTAATTATCATTTTTTCCCATTCCCCTACCCACCCCACAATCCCTCACCCCATAAATACATAAGTTTTATTTACTTTTTTTTTTTTTTTTTTGGAGACAGGGTCTCACTTTGTAGTTCAGGCTGGCTCTGAGCTCACTATGTAGTCCAGGCAAGCCTCAAACTCAGCAATCCTCCTGTCTCTGCCACCCAGTGCTGGGATTACAGGCGTGAGCCATAATGCATGTACATCCATTTGTGTAAAAATGACCCTATTTATTTCACTTATAAGTATGTCCTGCGTGTACATCCATTTGAGTATAAATGACTCAAACTTATCATTATTTAAGGCAGAGTACACCCGGCACTGTGGTATGTGGTATTGATTGCCGGTGGGCGTGAGTCTCCACACCCAGCATTGTATGTGGTTTCCAAACTCAGGACCTTGCGCTTGCGAGGCAGGCGCCAGAACCACTGAGCTAACCCTCCGGCCCTGTTTACCTTTTTTTTTTTTTATTACCATCACAGTTTCTCTTTAGCCTTCATTACTCACTCCTCCACCACGTTTCCCGTTGAATATTTTCTATTTCACAATAACCATCATACATTCTAGAACTCATTAACATCTTCAGTTTCTCATACCAGAGAACAGAAACAATATTTACACATTTGGGACCTATTTATTTCACTTATAAGTATGTCCTGCGTGTACATCTATTTGAGTATAAATGACTCAAACTTATCATTATTTAAGGCAGAGTAATACTCCATTTTATAGAAAAACCACATCTTTATCCAGTCTTTAGTTGATGGGCATTTGGGTTGTTTCCAAGATTGAGTTATTACAAACTGAGCTGCTATGAACATGGGTGCACATATGTCACTATGATATGACTCTTTTAATTCTTTTGTGTATATTCCTAGTAGGGCAGTGATTTTTAATGCTGTCTCAGATCTCATGTTTTCTCAACAATTTGGTTTCCTTCACTTGGTTATTTATATTCTTTTGATTACTATATGTTTTTATTTTTTATTATACACATATACCATATTTCTATATAGATTTTGCAGTTCCTTGGAAAGAGGATATTGAACATCTCTAGTTTTTCATCCATCATAAGTATATGCAATGTTACTAATAATTTTATGAATGAGTACATCCTATTTGAATGTTTTAGTAGGAATATATCATTTTGTTAGGTCATATTTGTCAAATAATAGAACTCACATTCCTAAATATAATGCCAGCTTGACATATCATTCATGCCAAGTCACTGTTATCTCTTGCTACATTTGTGTGGCAGTTCCCTAACTCAACTCCAAGTTCTGTATTTGTAAGTTTGGGAAATAGTCTCCCAGGGAAGCAGATTGTAACTTGTAATGTATGTATAGCCTATACTCTGGAAATCATATTGATGGAACCTGTCTTTTGATTCAGAAATTTATCTCTATTGAATGATATATTATTACTTATCAAAGATTGCATGATTTCTTTTGGCAATTCTGTCCAGATAGGAAAACATTAGTGAACGAGTTATGGCTGATGGAAATTATTACATCTGATGAGCTCAGAACTTGAACAGATAGGAATCTCATCATGTTCACTCATCCATTTTGTATCCTTGCTGGGTGTTTATGGGTAGATTTTCAGAGGTTTAAGAAACATGTTTGTTAGCAAAATTTTTTCACTCTCAGGCTTATCCATCAACATTATATATGGTACAAATTTTTAGATTTCGACACTGAGTAACTTAAGTTGGTTGCCATAGTCTAGTGGTTAAAGCTTTTAACTCTTCTATCCGAACTATAATGTTTCTGAACATTTTGCACATTTTGAATACAAAGTGCTTCTTGTAACAAGCCATGGTACAATGTCTTGGGAGACAGATGAAGCTGCCAGGTCTTTCTTTGAGGCTGAATTAATGCTCGTGAAGACTGACACCCATGGAGACTAAAGTGCTTCACTTACAGAAAGTAGCTACACCTCAGGAGGGGCGGTCAGAGCTGTTATTCTTCTGCTACACTAATATATAACAAAGGATTTGTCAGTGTCCCTGTCTCTTTTCATTTTCTACCTCTTTGTTAAAACTACCATCAATAATACTATCTTTCAGTTGTGTTAGACTGGAAATATCTTGGTCTATCATCATAAATATAGTTTCTATTGTACCTGTGTTTGCCCAATTAGAGCATTTGCAAAAACCCAGAAGGAAATTGGTCAGTGAATTCCAGAGTTCAACCCTACAGTGATGACTCTGGGACCCCTCTGTGGAAGATGAGGACACACACTCCAAAACCACACAGACTTGAGTCTAAGCATCTGTGTAGTAGGAAAACTGAGTAACTACCTGCAACTACTTTAAAACAATTTTCCCACCAGTAAAGTGGGTATATTGCTAAGACCAATTTTCACAGGGTTGACAAGTTTTTAGAGACAGCAAATTTAAAACTGTTAAAGGACTTACTATACTATCTGCCCACAGTGAATATTCAATTAAATTTAGCTTTGTCATAGTCATCTCACTGGTTTAACCATTAGCACTTCTGATCATTCAGTGTGCATTAGCTTGTTGGACGCCTGTCTGACAATGATTATTATGCCTTCAGTCTAGCAGATAAAATACAATGTAAAGATGCCTAAAGACAGATAGATTGATTTGTGCCTGGTATAATCTCTCTGTAGAGGCCATATCAGCAAGTAGTAATCAAGATGTTATGTGCAGACTGCATTCAGAACAGCAAATACTTGTTTGGGTAGATAGGGGCCCTAGGCTGTCTGCCTGAGGTGGCTGTGCCTTTCTGAGAGGTAAGGTGCATCTGCTCTCAAGATTTCCCTGTTCTGCACAGCTGTTAAAAGAGCACTTAAAGAACAATTTATGCTTCCATTTATGTCATATTTCTCTTTTAATTGTCACCTTTTTATATTAAGAATGTCAGGTGGTGGTCCAGTTTTTAAACTAATATAATGTGTTGATTTTAAGGTTAGGTATCAATAAGTAACATTATTTCCAAGATTTCTAAATTATTTGGAAAGTAGATATATTCAGGTGTAGAATGCCCACAGCTTTTAAATGTGTGTTATTTCTAGGTGTCTTAAAAATGGGTTACTTTTGTTCATGAAGTCTCTTCCTAAGCCAGTTTGCCCGAGTTCTACCTAACCTGTTTTGTACAAGGTTTAGTGTTTCTGTTTTAATATTTAGGTCTCTAATTCATTTTGATTTTAGCTTAGTACACAGAGAGAAAAATGGATATAGCTTTAGTCTTTGGCAGGTTAAAGCCCACTTTTTCCAGCACCACTTATTAAAGAAGCTATTTTTCCTCCATTGAGAATATTTAGCTCCTTTGTCAAAGATTAGGTGACTTGGCATATCTGAAGTTGATTCTGGATCTTCTAATCTGTTCCATTGGTCCTTGGGTCTGTTACTTTGTCAGTACAATACTATTTTTATCATAGTGGCTTTGTAGTACAGCTTCAAGTTGGGGATCCTGATACCCACTATCATGTCCTTGTGCTTTTGCTATTCTAGGTCTTTTGTGGATCCAGATGAATTTTTGGATTATTTTCTCTAGATCTGTGAAATATATTGTTTGGATTTCAATTGGTATTGCCTTTAACCTACATAATAACTGTGGGAGTATAGCCATTTTGACAATATTAGTTTTTCGTATCCAGGAGCAAGGGATGTCTTTCCATTTTCTGATATGCTTTTCAGTCTCCTTTTTCAGAGTGTTGTAGTTTTCAGAGCAAAGGTGTTTCATGTCCTTTGTTATGTTGATTCCTAGATATTTCATCTTTTTGGATGCTGTTAACTCCTCAATTTCTCTCTTAGTGAGTCGGTTATTTGTGTATAAAAAGCAGCTCAATTTGTGATAGCTACATCTTGGAAACAACCCAAATGCTCATCAGCTGGAGATTGGATAAAGAAGATGTGGTTTTTCTATAAAATGGAGTATTATTCTGCCTTAAAGAATGATAGTTTTAACTCATTTATACTCAAATGGACATACCTTAAAGAATATTCATAAGTGAAATAAATAGGTCAAGGGCTCTAGAATATATGTTAGATATTGTGAGATAGAAAATATTCAAAGGGAAATGGGGTATAGGGATAAGTAATAAGGGGAAAGGAAAAATGTGATGGTAATAAAAAAAGGGAACCCAAATTTATGTATATAGTGGCCAAGGAGTTGTAGGGTGAATAGGAGAATGGAAAAAAATGAGAATTAAATCGTGTAATATACTGATACAAATTCTCAATATTGAGTATGATCATAATGTGTCTATATAATGTATCAATAAAGATAAAAGGGTTACTTTTATTGATGTGTCTTTTCACTTTGTTTTTTCACTCTGTTTTCTTCTTGTGATAATAATAATTGAATTGTCAAGATCAGTATGTAATTCCATTTTGTGGTATTGACTATAAACACCTCTAGTTTGAAAAATGATTTTTAAGTCTTTTCATATCAATTTCATTTGTAATTAAAAGTAGACATAAAGAAGCATAGAAAATAATGCAAAAGAATTTAATACTTGGAGGTCATTTATTTGGTGTCATTGTTGACAGAAAATGGCTAATGTGTGTGAAAATATTCAGAAACATGAGTTTGCGAACATTATTATTAGGAAGATCAATAAGAGAATATCATTTCTGTCATTGTTATCTTTTGGTACACTTTAATCCTAAATTTGTAATCTTAAAAGTCCTATATCAAATGTGAATTAATGCTATGTATAATTTTTGCAGCTATTATTTAATATTACTATATCTTCATTATGTTATGTCAATCTAATATCACAATAGTATAAGAAAAATGTTAGATCTATTCCTTTTATCGTTTTTTAAATGTTTCTCCTAATGGTATAATTGGGTATTTTATATAGTCAAGTTTATTTTTATGTCTTGAAAACTAGGGTTATTTGTATTAAAATGTTAAAAAAGTACTGTAATGTGGAGATAGTCACTGGGCAGCCATTTAAATGAAGGCATACATACATGAGTCAATAAAAACTAAATCAGATAGTTCCCATGAATAATTTTCTGAGTATGGTCAACTGGAATTGACTATTATGGGTGATTTATTTTATTCATCTCATGCAGTCTGTACTTATTATAGAATTTTATGGATTAGTCATTTAGTACATTCAGGATGGTTGCTGAATTATTAGAAATCATTTTAAAGGCAGCATTTCTCATTATAGACATAAAGGTGATGAACTTTAGATGCTTTCAATAACTTCTGCAATGAGTGAGTGAGACTTTATTTTTGACTTTTTTGGTGTGGTACTGGGGATAGAAGTCGGGCCTTTGGGCATCCAAGGTTGGCGTGGTACCACTTGAGCTAAATCCCCAGCCCGAGAATGAGTGAGATTTTTAGAAGCACTATTACTTCTCCCCAAGGAAATCAGAGCTGGAAAAGGAATGACATCCAAGGTACTGATGAGATTGCCCTAAAAGTGAGATTGCCCAAGTGTTTTACATATGTGGGATGAAAGGAAAGAAAAACAATTATATTACTTCTAATGTGCAGGCAATATTGTACTTTCTGTACATTAACGATCTGTAGGTGAGAATAAAGAAAGCGCCAAGTATAGAACAATAATAAAGAGTAATCATTACTAATCAAAAATATCTTGTGATTAGTGCTAATGCTTGTGCAAGAAAATGAGGACCCCAAAGAGAAGAATGTAAACTCTACTATCAAGGAACTTATGGTAGAGCTACGGGACAGGACAAGGTGAGTTGGCAAGGAATAGTAGTTCTCAATTCATGAAAGATCAAGACAGTGTAGGAATTTAGATTTTATGTGCCAAGCCATATAGTTTAATCTGCCTTTAAAAAGAAATTAATTCATTCTAAAAATTGTAAACCTAGAGAAGTTAGAAGCATATCTCTTGTTCCACCAATTTAACTCAGTTCGTTTTGCAAAGACTCTGCCAAGATGTAACCTAAAAAGTGTAAATCCTAATGCTGAAATCTTGGAGAATAAGTGTCAAACTCTGACTTAGCAGAATCAAAGAAGTAATAATTGGCTATTTTCTTTTATTTACTGGTTTTACATAGTTTATGCGTTCTTATTGTATCGTTAAATATCTTTAGTTAAAACTACTTATAAAAATATATTATGCATTTACACATAATATATCTCAAATATAAAATAAAATAAAATAAAATAAAATAAAATAATATAATATAATATAATATTTGTGCACAAAGTAAATTCTGGTATTAGAAAGGAGATGGAGAAATGAATTAATTGGCTATAAAAGTAGCTCAGAGAAAAAGTCACTGTAATCCTTGTGAGAGATTTGAGGAAGAGGCCATTAATAGTTTTGAAGTAGAATTACAGTATCATTGGGATGTGTGTGGTTATGATGATAAGATTTCTTCTGAGTATGTCTACATGGAACAATGAGGATACCATTTTATCCCTTTAGGAACAAATTATGGAACAGGACCTTAGTGGATATTTTTGTCTCAATTTTCCATCACCCTACACAGAGAGAAAGACTTGACATGAGGTTACCTCGGGCAAAGTGGGCTTGCTAGCATGAGGCAGGGAGAGGCTCTGCCTGAGGAAGCTGGGCATAGCTTAGTAGATTGGTGTCTTAGCTACCTCTTCAGTCAAGACCAGGGGGAAGGCCTAGGAACTATCTAAAATGGGCCCTGTGGGGTCCTACAGGACTGCAAGAATAAGAGTTAATTAAATTTTCTTCTCAAAGATTCCAAATATCTCCCTCCTAGATACTTTTCCTTCTTAGGTGTAGATAAATCCTAGCATCATATCACCCATACCTCCTAAAATTCTATGATGGAAGGAACCACTAGCTCTTTATAATCCAGAAGTTTCCCAAAACCTCATGATTGGGACTGTGGTCTCTCTCCATCCCAGTCTTTTGGAAATCTTTGCCTGAGACCTTCCTTTCCTAAACAAAGACTTTCTTTTTATTGCCATAGCTGAGGGGTGCTACTTAAGTTCTTTTTCACATTCTTCAAAGGCCAATACACATAAGTACAGATTCTATCTGACCCACAGCAGAGTGTCTAGAGACCTGAAAGACAGAACTCAGTCCTCAGTCTGTCATTTTTCTGCTTTTAGTAGAGGTCTCCTGTCCAATTCTGTATCTTGTATGTCTTGGCTACTTTTATTTACTGCTGGAACCCAATACCCTCCACCCGAAGTTTAAGGTAGAAATGTGTATTCTGCTTTACAGTTTGTAGTGGTTTCGGTTTATAGTTGTCTGACTCCAAATTAAAGTGGAATGGTAAAGAGGCATCAGAGATGAGAAATAGTTCACGGTGGGTAGAAGCCAGCAGAACAGCAAACTAGTGAAGTAGTGAAGAAGCAAACAGCAAGAAACCACAGCAATTGTTTCAGGCTACAAACACTCAGGGCAGGTGGTACTCATACCTACCTAGAATAGGCCTTCTCATTGTTCATATTCTTAACTATGCCAAACCAATTAATAGGCCAATTTAGTAATCACGCATCCTCAATCCCAGCAGCACACACCCTAGATCAAATCACTTCTGAAAAGCCTCACTTATGACTGCATAAGCATTTGGGGTACATCTAGACGCAAGCCATAACACTGCTTGGTGAAGGGCATAGCCTCCAAAAAACAACCAACTTCTTTGTCTTTTGAGTCTAAATTTCCATGAGAACACGGTGAAAACCTCCACAAAATCAAAGTGTCTAACTAGAGGGAGGCTCAGAAGTCAGGAATGAATTAAGGATTTGCTTTGTTTTTTTCTCAACAATGCATTTTTATTTGCCACCATTTAGAATGGGCAGATCTGGTGCTCAGGCAGAAGGAAACCATCATATTTCAATGTCTGAGTCTCCTTCTGTAGAGAACACGAGGTCTGAAGGCTCTAGCACACTAAGCTGGGTAGCATGGGTCATTCTACATCATTTCTGTCTTGCATGAATGTTAAGAAAAGAAATGGTGCTTAAAAATGTATCTCTCTAGGAAGTGGGCATGAAATAGGATAATTTTAAGGACAATTTTTAAGGAAAATTGGAACAAGCATTTTCTTGGTGAAACTGTAGAATATATTTACCTGTTTAATGTCAGAGGGTACCTGTACTGGAAATGTGTCATGTTGAATGAGAAATCTAAGGTAGAAATTTCACACCTCAGAGGAAGAACTTTATGATGAAAATTTTGGTGAAACTCAACAGATTATCAAAATCAATAGCATCTGTTTGGGACTATAAATGAAATACTGTTCATCCTGTGATAAATAATTATTCAATAACTGAAAATATAAATTTTATGGCATATATTTAAGATGAGAAATGAAAAAATACTATCTACCTAATGCTATAAGAACTATACATGCCAAACATGAAGAGGTCCTTCCAAAGATAATCTCACTCATATTTTTGTACTTCATTTTCAACAGACAGCTGAAGTTAGAGAAATTAAGTGTAAATTTGTGGTGCTTTCTATTTCAGTTAATTTGTTTGACATGATTTTGCTAAATGATGCCAATAAATATGTGATGTGTGCATTAATTTGCTAAGGCTGCTATAAAAAAACACTGGAATCTGAATGTCTTAGAGAGTAGAAATTGACCACAATACAATCTGGAGGCCAAATGTTAGGATTAGAGTGGTCACAGGACCATGTTTTCTCTGTTAATGGTTGGGAAGGAACTATTCCAAAACTCTCTCCTAGCTTTTGGTAGTTCATGGACTAGTGGTGCAGCATACTGTTCCATTCTTCATGTGGTTCTTCCTGTATTTATGTCCACATTTCCCATCTTTTTAAGGTTCTCAACCCATGGGATGAGGATCCGTTTTATTTTAGTACAGCCTCAGTTCCCTGTAAGTAATTATGCCTGTAATGACCTTGTTTCAAAACCACATCCCATTCTGAGATATTAATCATTAGAACATTTAAGTTGGGGATACATGATTCTACCCACAGCAGTGTGTTTGAAGAACCCTTTTATCTAGCGACTCTCTTGAGTGCACCAAATATTTATTTTTATGTGTTAGGAAGTGTTGTGAATAGTTTATGTAGAACAGACACAATTATTTAGCGCAACTGCAACAGATGGTTAATTTTCAGTGTTAGCCGTTGAGGTTGGTCTGTTTATGAAAAATAAATGGATGGTGATACGGTTTTGAGCATAGACTATTTCCTTATATTAGTCACCAAAAGTCAGGAATCACTTTGGTAGGGGGGAGAGCAAACTATGAAAATAGAACAAGCCATGGAGATTGTCCCTGCCCTTGTAAACAGTCCATGATTTCAGTCACAGTAAGTTCAGCTGCTCGGTAAAAGTAGTCCGGAGCACTGGGTGTGTGTGTGGGGGATCAGGCAACAGATCTGGTGCTGGACACCAACAGATGCTTTAAAGTGATGAAAGATACAAACTTGTTAATATCATTTGAGAAAAAAATTTTGTGTCTCAGCTCACTGGAAAAGATTGGATCAAAAACTTGGCTTTTGTTGTTGGCAATAGAACTCATCTGAATAAACACTTTGAATAACTCTGTGCAAGTGCATTTAAAAGTAGTCACACAAATATGTACTTTAGTTCATTTGAAAAGGAAGATTGTGTCCAAATTTCCTACACTGAAATTGGATTCCAGAAAAGAAAATGATGGCCTGAATTACTTTCCAAAAACCAAAGCTTTAAAACCTGAACTCCAGTATACATGTAGAGCCGTTTTCCTTTGTACTGAGCTTGAGAAATGGACAGTTTTCTTTCATGGTTAAAGAATATTGGACTTAGTCACATACAACACTTGACAGGGAGATACATTCATTCTTTATGTTATATTGTTTTTATTTGAAAATAAAATATAGCAGTCTGATTAAAATGACTTATCTGTTATGCTTTTATGTAGTAGCCTAATTAAGGTAAAACTTGATTCTCAGGAATCATTATTCTTACCTATGAATAATTTTACTTTGTTTTTTATTACACAACAAAAATTTCTGCGTCACAGATTGTCTTAAAGCACAAAACCACAACTCAAGTTAGATTAAAGTTGTATACCAGATTATAATAAATTGTGACTGATTCTAAAATTAGCAGTCACATTATAAATATTTCAGTATAAGAAATAATACATTAAAATAAATATTTTTATTCTAATGAATATTCATTGTAAATATTTACCACATTTTTGCCATATTAAGCAGTATTCATTCATTTCGTTCTGACAGCCATTGTTTTGGAGACATGGATAATACTGTCATTTTACTAGCAAGGTAAAGATCAAAATTATTTTATTAAACCACTGTGTTGCAGTGATCAGCTCTTGTTTAACTTTGCCCAGCAGAACTTTATATGGTGCCATTATGGTAGAGAGGAACCACATATAACCACTCAATAAAAGTGAGATGCTTTAAACTGAATGTTTGAAATCTTATTTAATTTTAATTAACTTAAGTAGCTAAATGCAGTAAATGGCTACAGAAACAGTATAGTTCTGGCACTTACTTTTTCTCTGATGTTTTCTCCTAATCAGTGGCTTGGTTTTTGAAGGGCATCTCACCTTCTCATGAATAGATTTTCCATATTAGCAAAGATTAGCACTAATGTTTAATATTAATTTATGTGTATTGCAATGATATGGATTTGACACTGATTTTTATTCATCAGGTTATGAATTAATTTTTGTTCACTAAGCATCCAGTCATGATTTTTCATTGTTTTTTTTAATAATGTTCCTTTAGCTTTTTTCTATATATCATTTACAAATAAACCTTAATTTCTTATACTTAATCTGTTATACTATGCTACATCAAGAAATCAAAAACATATAGGAAACACATTAGATGGAAAAATATTTTATCTTATTCAATAATTCCAAATAGGTTTCAAATTGTGATTTTTAAAATTTACCTGGAAGGGTATCAAACCAGTTTGTCAAATCCTTTGTGTGCCGTCTAATAGCTGTTTTGTGTCAGTTACTCAAGCCTCTCCTGGTAATAGGTCTCAAAGACGCAATACAAAACTATGCTGAGTCTGTAGAGTCTTGGTCTAAGCCCAAAAGAATACTCTAAGTGAGTGAAGACCCTGGACATGAGAAGATTATGTGAGAACATAATAAAAAGAGCTGTAGCTCGGGCATTTACAAGAGCTAGATTGACACATTAAATCTCTTCGGGCCCAGAAAAGAGTGAGAGGATCAGCAAAGAATTTTCCAGGTTTACTGCTTTCGCTATCATAAAGGATGTTATGGAAAAGATACAGGGTTCACAGATAAATGGGCTCATATAATTAAAGCTAATATACCTGCATAATCCACTGAAGAACAATGGGACAGACTTCTTGTTTCATGTAACTCAACTGAATTTTACCTATCAAGCCTTCTCTTTGTGAATTCTGAACTTGAAGCTGATCATCTCAATGATGGATCTTTTATATTCCTTCTTGACATTAAATGGATGCCTATGTACACTTATGGTGTAAGCTAAAGGGCAAAACATTGAATCTTTTTCCATTTACACATTATGGTGCATGCCTCAAGGAAGCTCATACACACACCTGAAATAGATGATGCTCTAATGCTTAGTATCAAGTCGCCACTGAAACTCAAAATAGTAAATAGTGTGTAATAAAATGTGTTGTTGTTGAAGTGACATGAGCTGTATCCAGCCACTAGAGTGCCCTTCTGGAAATATCTGTTCAATGCAGTCCAATCTGTTGGTGATTCCTGCATTTGTTCTTTAAAGCACAGCACCATGGCCCCAGATAGCGCACACAGAGAAGACCAGGACCAGATGATGCTGGCGAGAAGAGACAGCAACTCATCAAAAATGAGGTGGAGGGATGTTATCGTACAACAAAGAAAAGATGGAGAAATAAGTTTAATAATGAAATGAGATGGACAGATTTGGTCTGGGGATGTTACATGTTTCTAACACAGAATCAACAATGTAGAGAGACCAAGAGAAAAGCAATCAAATTTTAGTACTGATTACTGAATTGGATCCTTTGAACAAAAGCCAGGAAAAACTATTAGAGCTAAATTTATTCACTAGGAAAAAAATCAAATAAAATGCTTGTGGATGATAAAATTATAGTAATTGCTTAAAGCTAGTTATAAAATCACCATTTGAGCTATTGGGACTAATTCATTGGAAACTCCTATGGGTAGTGTCCAACTTTATGAGTATTAAAAATTGGTCATGATTAAGCCCCATTGAATTGCTAAATTAATAGCATTCTAGTGAGATCTGCAGTAGTAAAATCTTTACTAGGTTAAAATATTAAAGTTTCAAGTGTAATAATGATTTGGAAGTTGCTTATTTATTTTAGAACATCACAGGCATTTCATTGTAATTTATTGATGGTTACCATTAATTGCACTAACATTTCTCAAACTTTATTTTTTATGATATGCTTTATAGAGCAGTTTACATATTACAATATAGTTTCAAAATCAAGGAAAAACACCTTCTTTTACTGTGGCATCACGCAATGGTAACAGATACTGTATTGTTCTTCTAATACTATTATTAAGTACAGCTTTTACTTTGAATGGCACCATTACACCCTCTTTGCCATTGTGTCTGAGATTTTAGAATAAAGTATTTGCTCTGGGATGTGTGTTAAGTGTACAGATAAGAGAGACGTTTTATTATTTTACCGTATAATTTTCCAAATTGCTCAAATAAAATATAAATATAGCCCACCTCTTGCAATATAGAGAGATACAATATGTCTTGGTTACGGTCTAGTTGCTGGGGCAAAGTACTCAACACCCATACATTAAAAGAGGGGAGATTTATTTTGACTCAGAGTTGTTAGAAGTTTTAGTGCATAGTGGGCTATTTTAAAGACAGAGCAGGTAGAGGGGCATGACAAAGGGGACACAGTCCATGGCATGGCAGGCAGGAAGCAGAGCAGGGATCCAGGGTGGGGAGGTCCTCTTTCAGGTCATGCTCACAATGACTCCCCTCTTCCCACCCTGCTTCCACCTCCCAACACCATACCAAGTTATCCGTTGCCCGGGGAACAAATCCACTGATGAGTAGCACGATCACTTCCCTCAAACCCCACCTCTGAGCCTATCTGAGGCCTTGGGGAAACATGGAGGTCTAACCCATCACATAAACTGATATTCTATGGGTTCCCATCATTCGTGAGCTACATTCTCAAGTCAGAGTGAGCTAAATATTTAGCTGTCTACTGTGGAAGAGGAATATATAGAATTTGAGTTTACATGAAAAAACATCTGGTAGCCTCTTTCTGGGACAGAAGAAGAAAATGGCAATTCTCCCAACTTTGTCATTCTTTTGGAACCAGCTCCATAGTCTTAGAAAATGTGTCTCTGTTACTCATAAGAGTTATTCAAAAGATGGCCATTGTCTGGACTTCACAGAGTCCCGGGACTGGCTTCACTCCTCTGTGGGCTTAACTGGAAACGGACAACCTCTCGGTGCAGTTGCAGCCCCGATCGGACTACAGGATGGAGGCTCCCGTGACCCCAGCAGATTAGACATGAAAGCTTGCATCAACACCCTGGAAATAAAGCAAATCTACATGTGGCACAATTGAGCCGTTTGGATATTATTTAACACACAGATAAATGAAACACACCATCATGAAACGGGGCAAGATTATCTCTAAATTCTGTTATTGATATCTGCTTTACTACATAATCTGTGCCTATCTTTTTAAACATTGATGTCCTATAAATGTTTACTTTTGATTTTCTTTTCCCCATCCTTATCCATAATATACACTGATAAATTTTTTTATTGCTCACAGGTAATAGTTTTTCACTGGTTTGTCCAATGCACTTAATTTTCAGAAGACACATAAAGTGAGATATTATTTACATTAACATTTTTGTTTGCATTACTTTCATAGTTGTATAAACCACAAAGACTTCATGATGTTGGAAGGAGTAATTTGTCCTTGTTTTCATTCTATAGGAAAAAAATAATCTAATTACAATATGGTTCTATAACTTTGTAATATAGTTACAAAATTCATGTCAAAAATAACAAAAATTCTGTTGCCAGTGTGTGAAATCTTACAGTCTTCTCAAATAAAGATTATACTTTTCTCCTTCCATCAATATTATCTGTGATCACGGGGTTTTTTTTCAACCAGTGAATGTGGGAATTGACATGGCACGTGTTTCCTGTTTCATTGGGGCACTTGGAAAATGTGCTCTGGCTTGAGGATCGCCCTGAGTTTAGAGTAGCTTGCCTGGGTGTCACTGGGGCACCCAGTGGTATTTGTGTAAGTGTTGAATACTCAGTAGGACAGATGCTGAGAATCTGAGTTATTTTGATCACAGCAACAGTAACATATCTTTACCATGTACATGAAACTGTGATAATTGACAAATTTTCATTCATGCAATATAAAAAATTTTAATTTAAAATAATGAGGTGCATGTATTAAAAATATGATTGTGCTACATATATCTGTACAGTTTGTATATACTTTAGCGGAAGTATATAAAATTATATAGACTCAGAGTATTTAAGTATTTCAAAAATTTTAAAAACCCTTTATTCTTTAGTGTGTGTGTGTGTATTATTTTTTTCTTTTGAGACAGGGTCTTGCTTTGTAGTTCAGGCTGGCCCTGAGCTCACTATGTAGCTCAGGCAAGCCTCAAACTCAGCAATCTTCCTGCCTCTGCCTTCCAAGTGCTGGGGTTACAGGCTTGAGCCACCAAGCCTGGCATTTGTGGTATGTGTTACTGATTGCCAGTGGACATGAGCCACCACACCTGGTATTGTTGTATGTGGTTACTGGGGATCGAACCAGGGACCTTGCACTTGCTAGGCAGGTGCCGGAACCCATGAGCTAAATCTCCAGCCCTCTTTGGTGTATTTTTATTACCTTATTTTCATCATGTTTTCATTAAGTACAATTCTCACAATACCAGTTTTTTTCAAACCAAAAACAATTCTCCTGAAACAATTACTGAGTCCTTTTTTTCAGGAATGCCATATAAAACTAAAGCTGAGAAACATGATGTTATTTCTGTGTTATCTTTTTGTGATGAAGCCTCCCCATAATTTCCTCCCTGAGCTTTTGACACTAAACCCATAATAGAGCATCATAGTAAATCCTCAACAAGATCATTATTATATATATCAAGAAACACAGTATTAATACTTTAATAAAATGTGTATTTTCAGTACTCTCTGGTTGGCATAAGTACCCATATAATTGCACATTAATATTAAATCTGCATGAAGAAAACACACAAAATATTGTAAACTATAATGTCTGTTTATATGTAGCATTGGGAGTCTGTCATAGATGTTATCTCATTACTGGGTTTAATTTCAATTCATGTACAAGATGAGAATGAGAGAAAAATGAAATTTGTCTGAAGAGAAACAGGAGACTTTTGTAAGATCCTACATGATTTCACTCACTGATGGATTCTAAAAAGCTCAATCTCAGCATTTGAGAGTACAGTGGTGGCTCCCAGGAATTGGAAAATGGAAGTGGGGCAGGAGGATATGGAGAATTTGGTAAGTGGGTCCCAAGAGACAGGTAGAACTATTAAATTCTGGAGTTCTGTTGCACTCTGTGGTGGTTATACTTAACAATAATGTGCTATATATTTTGAAATAGCTAGAGGAGAGGATTATATATTTGTAAAAACAAAGAAATAATAAGTATCTGAGTTGATGGATATGTCCATTAATCTGGGCTACTTCAAAAAATGTACATCCATGAAAACATCCTACTGTACTCTGAAAATTTGTAAAGTTGTTCTACTTCAATTAAAAATAAAATTTAGAAGTGCTGATAGGAATAGTTTAAAATAGAATGAGGTAAATATGTGGTAAGGGAGCCAGTGCATTTTTTGTTCACAGGGACCTTGGACATCAGGCCTCAAATTGAATGTGGAATATTTATGAAATTGTACGTATTTGGAAGTTTTGTATGTAGTCAGTGATTCTTTCCTTCTCTTCCTTCTTAGCAGACAGATTATCAAAACGTGATTTTCTTTTTAGCATGTTCACAAACTTCTTTTTCCTCAAAGAGAAACACGCCTGTGACCCCCAGCCATCACTCCACAGCAACTTGGGTGTTGGAGGCATTCAGAGTCAGGTGAGTGGGCGGGATCACAGAGATGCTTAGTCCTTGGGAAAATAGTGGAGAAAGAGATGTGGCGGGAGGAGAGCAACTATTGGGTCCCCTGAGGACACTCTTTGGGGAGCCTCCTACCAGTGCGGTGGCCCTGGAGAAGTCAAGGAAGTCAGCACAGCAGAGATGGAGTGAGTGGGTAGCAGGGGAATGTGTGCCGTCCATGCCACCTGTTCACAATGCTTCATCCTGTACAGCGGAAGTATTCAGTCAAACACGGAAGTCACAGGGAAGAACAGGGAATGGACAGAGCTCAGAGTGAATGGCAGGTGGGAAGGCTGGGCGGGCCTAACACCAGTCTTTAGTGCTCCCCAAGCATTGCACGTGGGAAATCTAGGAGAAAATTGGCCTGGAGTTCCCCTGCCCATTATTTCAACAGATATCCATGACAGCCAATCAATGCAGTGTGCAATAATATTTCAGACTCTGAAGCCAGACTGTGTGCCCTGATATCCCCAAAGCACCAACCAGCTGAGGCGTTGGGCAGATTAATTAAATTTTCCCTGCCTCAATTCTCTGACCTATTAAACAAAGATAATAGAAGTAGCACCTATCCCTTAGGTTGCTGTGATTATTAAATAACATAAATAGAATGATGGGTATATAATAAATAGTATTAGCTGCAGGTGCCTGTGCTACTTTTATTATAACTGTGAAATAAGGACCCTCTTGTCTGAAAGGCTGTGATTTTAAGAAGTGGGTGGATATAATCTGAATAGAGGTCTGTTTTGATTGTGTGGGTGATCTGGGCATTATGATTATCAATATTGATCAGGTCTCCATTTGGACTTTATTTATTTTTTTGAGACAGGGTCTCGCTTTGTAGTTCAGGCTGGCTCTGAGCTCCCTATGTAGCCCAGGCAAGCCTGGAACTCAGCAATCCTCCTGGCTCTGCCTCCCGAGTGCTGGGATAACAGGCTTGAGCCATCACGTGGACTTTATCTTTTGGAAGTATCAGGGAAATTTCTTTTTTGGGGAGTCAATAGCTTGTATTCTTATTTAATAATATTGATGTAACTTGGAAAATGTGGCTGATTAGACATGAACAAGTGAGAGTGGTCAAACACAAACTAAATAGTTCCCCATACAGTTGGTGATGAGCAGAC
Organism: Thryonomys swinderianus; assembly: GCA_004025085.1. Lineage (NCBI taxonomy): Eukaryota > Metazoa > Chordata > Mammalia > Rodentia > Thryonomyidae > Thryonomys > Thryonomys swinderianus. The sequence continues at coordinate 18,185 of PVIC010000884.1, read as the reverse complement.
ATTTTTGTGAGCTCCCTACAGCATGATTCTTATTTCAAAATTTTTACTTCTAACAACTGCAGTAAGTTCTACAAAATTAATAACGTAGCCCTTGGTGTCGTCATGGGCTCCCCTCAGCTTGTGTTTGTGTTCCTGATTACCTCCTTATACCTGTTATTCATTTATTTATTTGTATTTGTTATTGTAAGATTCAGCTTCAATAAATAATCCTAGAACTTTAAGAACTATAAACCATTGCATTATGACTCTTGTATTTCTTTTATACAATTACTTTGGGGCTTACTGTATGTCAATGTCTTCATATGCTAGGATGAATTCACTTATTTAGTTTTACAGAAGGCTCTGAGTCAAAGACATTGGCTTCGGCTCCACTGGCGTGTTGACTTATTGGGATTCAGGCTGGTCATGCGCAGTGGAGGTTACGGTCAGAATCGAGCACCCGCGACAGGTGGGGGAAGAAGAGGTCTTGGTCAACTCACGTCGCAGTCCAAGCCTCTGCCCTGGCATGGTGCACAGCGTGCTCTAGGCAAGGTCATTTGGCCCGTGGCGTTGTGATAGATAAGATCATTCCAGAGGCATCTGGGGAGCAGTTTTATTTTCTTGAGTTTCTCACACCAGTATATCTTGAAGTAAGTAATTACTTCATTAAAATCCCCATGGACATTGAAAGAGAAAGATTCAGGAGTAAGAAGTTCCCTCTGACACTGAGTTGGTCACTCCTGAGAAAGGTTTCATGAAGGAAAAAAGCTTCAAGCTTGACAGAGGATGTGAGGTTTAGAGATTGTTATAGTAGAGTAGCAGGTGTAGTTTTCTAATCTTTAGTAAATACTGGAATGATTTTGAGATAAATGATGAAAAGAGGCAGTAGCCTATTAGTTATCTATTGCCCAATGAATCACTCCAATGTTTTGTGTCTGGAAATAAAATGATGTATTCTTCTGACTTTAGGAGGTCAGACATGTATGGAGGAATGGTGGAAATGCCATATTTCTTTTAGCCCATTTGGATTTCGCTGGAAAGGTTGGAATAAATCTGTGGACATATAACTCACAAGTCTGGGGTTGATGATGGCTTTTGGTTAAAGACCTTATATTCAGATATTGCGCAGAATATTTTAATGTGGTGCTTCCTTGCAATGTGGTGCCTTGATTCCAAATGCAAACATTGAGTAGAAAGAAAGATACAGAGACAGAGACAGACAGAGATAGAGACAGACAGAGACAGGACAGAGACAGAGGAAAACATGTGTTCACACATTCATATATATATATATATATATATATATATATATATATATATACACACCTTCATCTTACTTCAACACAGTCTGCTACACAATAATAAAAGATAAAATGCTCAGCACTGTGCTTTGTTCTGAGATGTGAATCAAGCCCTTCTTTACACTGGTTCTAAAGGAAATGAGAAAGACATACAGGAGTCAGTTTGTTCATCCACAGATGGCAATAGAAAGTGTAGGTCAAACCCTAAATCAAAATGGTTTCTCCATTTAAACAAATTTACTTCCAAAGTCACGAGGTGGAGAGCACTTTCCTCTAAGACATCTGTCTCACTCATACTAAAAGTGGAATATGTGGGAAAAATATGATAAAGAAAAAAAATAAATGTATATTTCTAGCCAAGGTACATTTTCTTTGTTCTATGGAATCATCTTCAATTTGAGTACACTTGTGCTGCTGCCAGATACAAAATGGAATCGAGGGCAGGCAGTGTCTTAACAGGTGTTGGTACAAACTCAGAGCTTCAGAGGGGCCAGCATCCTGCTGCCAGAAGGATCGATGCAGATGTACATTTTGGCTTCTGTAGTCTGCAATGGCCTAAATTCTCTTTCTTGAGAAAAGTTTGTGAATTTATTTCATGCTAAAACTACTCTTATCCGACCAGTAAGGAAACAATTTCTCCCTTAGAAATGGCCTCTTGTCATGAAAAATTCAAGCAGAAGACAGGCAAGGGTTTGATTTTTAATGATTCCATAAAATGTCTAGTGTTGTGTTTGGGTTCTTTCTGTTGTTGTTGTTGTAGTTGTCAGATTCAAGAGGTGGTCTTTTAATGAGTGTCTGTCTTTTTCCTGCCATCTCGCTACTCGGAGCAGCTTTGTGGTTCAGGGGCTTGGGCTTTGCCCAGCTCTTAGGACTGTGGCTTCCCAGCAGCATAGGTAAATCACCTGCAGCTCTGAGCGCTGTTCACAGAAAGCTAAATGTATTCCACACTGTACAGCAGGAGCTCATCCCTGCCAATAATTTTATTATGCGCCTTTACAAACATTTTGGTAGAAGAAAATTCCCAGCTTAACTCAGTAACATATTACCCCTTCCCTGCCCCAAGCATCAGATTGATTGTAGTAACAGGTGAGATTGATAATACACAGATCTCGGTGATGACGGCCATTGTTTTAGTGCCAAGCCGAAGAGGAATGCTTCCTTAAATGTATCAGAGTATAAAATATTGACCCAGGGAACTTCATTATTCAAGCTGGAGAGACAGTCACTACTTAACAGTAATAAACTGTTTCTGTGTTACATTGAGAATACGTCGGGAAATATGAGAGTTGTCAAATCTCTTGAAAATCCTGTCTTTATAGTACACATGACACTAAAGCTATAGCTGTATTTTCTGCTAATAAAAGCAAAGGCACAGACAGATGTGAAGAATATCACGGCGCCCTGACAAGAAACTAAGAAAAATGAGTACCTGCTTGAGGAGTCGGAGAGACACAGGCCAATGACCTTGGGAAGCTTTACTCTTTCAAGATATTTTTATTCTTCTAAGGAAGCAAAGATAATGCTGCATTAGTGTGAAAAGTAAAATAAACCCAAGGCTTTAAACTGAACACATTTTATGAAAAATATCTTGAAGTGTCTCTTAACAAAGAATCACGTGAGATAACATAAAAATAAAAGATGCTGAATGCCAGCCAGAATATTTTAGAGAAGAAAAGACATTTTAGAAGTTTTCAGAAATGATATAAAGAAGTGCAAATTTAAAAAAAAATGACAGTTTGAACCAGGATGACATTTCTTTCATTTGTTAAATAAGAAAATTCCTTGCTTCCAATTACCCTTGATGCATCCTTTTTTTCTTTATTCTCATATGGAGCTCCTCCCTCTTTCAGAAAATTGTTAGTGATATGGAAAAATCAGAAAATGCCCTGCATTGCTTTATTGAATTGTTATATTAATTTTCTAGTTATCTAGTACCTAACCTACCAAAACTAAATAATCAAAATATTCTCACTTAAGAAAATGTTAACCAATGTTCAGCATGACTAGACATCTTGAAATATTTCTTTAATTAAAGAGTACTCATTATCGGGCCAGAGATTTAGCTCAGTGGTTCTGGTGCCTGTATCACAAGTGCAAGGTCCTGAGTTCCATCCCGGTAACCACATACAGTGCTGGGCGTGCTGACTCATGCCCACCAGCCATCAATACCACATACCACAGTGCCGGTTGTGGTGGCTCACGCCTGTCATCCCAGCACTCAGGAAGCCGAGAGAGGAGGATTGCTGAGTTCGAGGCTTGCCTGGGCTACATAGTGAGCTGTGGGCCAGTCTGAACTGCAAAGCAAGACCCTTTCTCAAAAAAAAAAAAAAAAAAAAGTACTCTATCATTTTTGTCTGATTTTTAAGTTTTTTCTAACTTTGGAAACTTGTAAATCTGTCATTGTGCTCAGCTATTGTATTCAGAATTCCAATTTAACAGAATATTGATAGCTATTTTTCATTTTTCTTAAAAACTTCAGTTTGTTGGTTGTAACTGGTTTTATTTTGATAAAACAGCATGTAAAATTATTTATCAAAATAGTGTAGTACTACTTTTAAAAACAAGGGACACTTTCAATTTGGTATTTTATTTTTCATGTGGCCTCTTCTTTTTCAAAGTTTATATAAAGGAATTTTATTCTTTGTTATGTTTGCAAAGTTTTGTCTCTAGCACTATTGACATTTTAGTGTATAGAGAAGCATCATGTTCTATTGTACTATTCTTTTTTTTTTTTTTTTTTGAGATAGGGTCTCGCTTTGTAGTTCAGGCTGGCCCTGAGCTCACTATGTAGCCCAGGCAAGCCTCGAACTCAGCAATCCTCCTGCCCCTGCCTCCCAAGTGCTGGGATTACAGGCGTGAGCCACCACGCCCGGCTATTGTACTATTCTTAAAGCTTAAATACATGATATAAATACAAGCAGATATAAATATATACATAGAAAGGGACAGGGAGAGCAAGAAGCACGGAGTAAGACAGTTTGAAAAGAGAGGAGATAAACAGGGTTAAGGTGGTAGTGAGGTGGAGTTTCAGCCGATTGACTCTGAGGCCCTCCAGGGATAGACAGACCTCACCTCTAGCCTAGGTGTGTCTGGGTGGGGCATGGGGCTGTGTCTTTAGAGTGTATATCTGGCCCCAAACCCCTTCCACTCCAGCACTTTTCTGTCTTTGTAAAATAACACTAGGTACTTGCTGTCAAAATTCATTATTTTTGCAGTATTTCAACTGGCAATTAATGACTGCATGATTTATTTGTGCCACTTGTTTATGGAATTCATCTTTTGGGTAACACAAAGGAAGGGCTTTTGCTTTGGTTCCAGTTATTCCTGGTGATCCCCAGTTCCAGTGGGCTTTGCTTTAAGCACTTGATTCTGTGGATTTGAAGTCACCTAAGCAACCATTACTCATGGTCTACTCAACAGCAATGTAGCATCGTCCTTCCTACACTACTTCCTTTGAAAGTTGATTATGTGTATCTCAAAACAGCAATCCTCCTGTCTCTGCCTCTCGAGTGCTGGGATTATAGGCAAGAGCTACCATGCCCGGCAAAAGCTTTCTATAGATTATGTGATAAGATATAAAAAAATGTCTGGAGAGAAAATAATTAACTGAAGAATTTGCTGATTATTGTCAATCCAACATTTCATAGATACAAATAATGACAAAAATCATATACCACTGATCAGCAAATCTGTGAGCAAGACTTTGTGGGATAAACTCTATGTGGTAGTTAATTTCAGAGTTATTAAGAAATGGACTGGTTTCTGCACAGAAGCATCCAGGGCTCTTGAGACAGATGATATTACATGGAACAAGCAAAGAAAGGAAAAGATTGTACAATACATTGGAAAAATTCATTTAGCCAGGCGTGGTGGCTCACGCCTGTCATCCCAGTACTTGGGAGGCAGAGGCAGGAGGATTGCTGAGTTCGAGGCTTGCCTGGGCTACATAGTGAGCTCAGAGCCAGCCTGAACTGCAAAGCGAGACCCTGTCTAAAAAAAAAATTTCATTTATAGTAGAGTGATGAATTCCTTAAGAGGAATATTATTTTTGGATTCTGGGTGTTTCAAAGAAGTCAAACAGATCTACCTACTGAGTACTGTATTCTATTAGGGGATATTCTACTCTGTTATCCTTTCCAAATTCTCACTTTAGATTTAAATTCTTTAATCTATAATGTTGCCTGGTCATCATTTGTCCCAGACAGACAGGAAAGCATCTCTGTGATGTACATTTCTATCAAAACTATCATATTTATGTTATAGAATATACAAAGAAGTGTCAAATGCAAGAAGACTTTTTTTTTTTCTTTTTGAGACAGGGTCTCGCTTTGTAGTTCAGGCTGGCCCTGAGCTCACTATGGTGCCCAGAGCAAGAAGACTTTTTAAAAAAAATGTTTTATAGTACATGTTTGGAGTGATAATGATTTCATCCTCCTTGGGCAATTGGTGTATGTGTGTAACACGTCTCCATTTCTTGTTTCATTCCTTTTCTTTCCCCTTCCTCTTTGATTTCTGCTTTTTATTATTTTACCATTTATGTTTTGAGTTTCCCTGGACAAAATATAAAATAAGATTTCCTTTTGTGGGAGGGGTAGCTGCCCATCAAAGCGGTGAGGCCCAGACAGGACTGTGCAGCCAGAGCCCATGCCCTCTCTCTGTCAGGGCGGTGAAAGTTTGGCACAGGGTCTTCTGGTAGGCTCCGTGCCCCTCCGTGATGAAGCACCTCTACAGGGAGGGCAGCCCAGTGCCAGGCCCTGTCCCACCAGTGTGTCCCAGAGCCAGGCCTCTGCTGATGTCTGCTTGTACTTATTTCCTCTCCTCCATACACCTGCACAACTTTTCTAAATTTCTGGCTTACTTTACCCTGATTATATTTGGGGTTGACTGCCTCCTGATGGTATCTAAAGGCACCTTATCCTCCTGAGTTACCTGTTTGTAAATGCAGTACATGATGGGATACTTTATGAATGGATTCCTGGTGCCGTCTCTCTTACATGGTTTTTTTTTTTTTGAGACAGGGTCTCCCTTTGTAGTTCAGGCTGGCCCTGAACTCACTATGTAGCCCAGGCAAGTCTTAAACTCAGCAATCCTCTTGCCTCTGTCTCCTGAGTGCTGGGATTACAGGCGTGAGCCACCACGCCCGGCACTGTGGTATGTGGTATTGATTGCTGGTGGGCGTGAGTCTCTGGCCCCTCTTACGTGGATTTTGATAAAAGGGGATGGATCATTTTCACCATTCTTTTTGTGTTTTCTGTACCATTATTTTACCTATGTTTTGACCTAGGTTTCTAAGTACATTGTTTAGTTTTTACCCTTTATCTTCTTGAATAACATTGAGTATGTTCTGACCTTTGAAATATTTAAATAAAAGGAAAATCCTCACATAGAAGAGCTAGATGTGATAGGCTGTATAAGGGACTATTTAGGTGAAAAAATATTATCTTCAATCCTCATGAAGTCAAATATAGAATTACCAAATTTCATAGCAAAAGGGTAGTAGGTGTGTGTTTAGATAGTACTGTTGTTTTAGCAGGCCTTTAAAGACATTTTGTGCATTAAATTGTGGCCAAAATAGTTGTATAAAGGAGTGTAAGGAGAGAGAGAGACAGAGAGACAGAAAGAGAGAGGGGGAGGGAGAAGGAGAGAGAGAGAGAGAGAGAGAGAGAGAGAATTCAAGGATGGAAAAAATTTCATATGGGCAATGGTGTGTTCTGTTACTGAAAACAAAATTTTAGTTCCTATCTCTACTCTTACCTTTTCCACAGCTCACTTTTTATCCCTCTGTTTTTACAGCACTCACCATTTTAAAGCCAATGTAGGGACTTGTTTGCATGTATTTTCCATCCTCCTCACTGCAGTGTGAGTTACAAGGCGCCGGAGGTCTCTATTTTCTAGTTCACTGTGCTGTAGTTACCTAGAACAGCAGTCAATAACTCTGAATACGTTTTTAGGCCCAGGCTATCTTGGCATTTTGAGCTGAGTAAGTCTTCCGGCATTGGGTGCCGTCCAGAGCACTGTAAAGTAATGAGCTACATTCCTGGCCTCTGTCCTCCGGGTGGCTAGCGTCCCACTCTGAGATGGAGCAGACAAAAAATGCCTCCAAGCATTGTCACAGAGCACCAAAAGGAGAATGTGCAAGAAAATCAATCTTAATCAGGATTCGCTGGCTTAATAACATCTAAATAACACAGATCTATGTCTACTCTCCTTCCCTTTTTAGAGATATGAAAACTACACTAAAGGAGTTCACTTGATGCAGCGAATTTAAAGATAAACAATCCACTCTTACAGAGTCGGAGGTAACAGAGGTCAGGGAGCTCACTAAACCCATTAAAGCTATATGTTCAGAGTGAAGATGATTTGCAAGGGTTGTATAGAATGAGAACATCCCACAATTACTGTAGCTGTCTCTTTCTTTGACCCAAAGGTAATACCACAACTAGATTAACTGGAAATATTTTGCAATTTAGTGTAATTAAATATTAGTCCTCCAACCCACCTCCTCTTGGCTGGGCAGAGCTAACTGGCCGAAAACCAGCAAATCTAAGAGGTCCTTTTGAATGTTATCATTAGCTCAAACATACATGGGTTTCATTCCCACTTGTTAAGTACTTGGAGAACATTTTATTTAAGTTAACAAGAGGTCAATAGGCATCACTGCAAATAAACCGATGTTCTAATAAAATTGTGCACATTAATAAAAGACAAATAATTATGTCTCAAAGAGAAGAAAACAGCATTTATAAAACCTACTAAGTAGTACTTGTTATAATCACAATATTGTACTAAAAAGATATGATCAAGTTGTATGTCTGTCAGGCAAATAGTAATCTGTAGTTTGAATCCATATCTATTTCTTATAAAACCAAACTTTTATCACTTTACTAGGATATACATTTGCAAAAATTTCTATGCTTGTAGTTGCAATTTATTGAACTCCCAGGTTGTTTCTTTCAATTACACTGAGATACTCTCAGCATATTAGATAATTTAGCAATTAAAACATTAAACATATATAATTCATTTGTTATAATCAGTTCAAGTTCAAACCAAACACATTTCATATGAATTATGCCTCAAGATATTCACTGAGTCTGAGAGCAGGTAATTCTATCCAGGAACCTAAATGACTATATTAATTTGATGGTTGATTTAAAAATTTTATCTAGAATAAAAAAGTTCCTCTCTCATTTATTCTTTTCCTTTACTCTTAGGGAAAATTATTCATTTATGCTTAATTCATTCACTCATTAAGTCATTCATTCATATGTTTTTAAGGTCAGGAAATACATTAATTTCAATAGCCTTCTAGGTAGAGATGAGGCTAGATATTTGTAAGTTACCCAGGAGTGGAAGAATTTAGTTATTATCCTGAAATTTATCACTAGGAAACATTAAGCTGATGCAATACTCAACAGTATAAAACTTAAAAGGTAGATTTAAATTGCTGTTCTCCCATGTTGTGAATACACAATTACAGTTCTTGTATTTCGATGTTGTCAAGAGGTATTTGGAGATTGTACTGAAGTAAAATAATGAAAATAACAAACTGTAATTTCAGCCTTAAGGCATTTTTGCTCAAGTTGTGGTCATTACTCCATTATTTAATGTTTATAATATATGTCATAAAATGAAATCACAGTGTAAGCAACACTATAAAAATGATGCAGAGAGTGGCTGCTTTATGTTATGACAAGAATACAATCTCTAGGACATGTTGATTTTCAATATTCCCAGGGAGTCTTGTCCAGACAGCTCTCACCAACTAGAGGAAGGTAGACACAGTGTCCTTGTTGCTAGGTAGACACATGTGTCCTTGTTGCTATGTCCCAACTTCCTTGTTTATTTGCTGCTACTTTGGGTCATATGATGGTCCTACTGTATCATTTTATCCAAACATTCCTTCCAGAATGGGTTCAACAAGTCAACAATTAATCATTTTTATAGTTTGTAAATTTCCTCTTTCAACTTTTCAAAATGCCTTTTTAACACAGTTTCCCACTATACTGAAATTTCAAGTTATTAAAATACCTTATGGGTACATTGTCATTTAGATATATCTTTTAAACTATATTATCTTGTATTTTCTTCTGAATCTCTATCCCCTAATGGATTTCTGCTTCTATTTAGGAGATGTGATGTTTTCCCATGGTGCCTAGAGACAATGCAAAGTCATTTTCTGAGTTTCTTCTCTTGCTTGTAAAGAAGCATTTGTTGAGTCTCCAAGCCAAAAGATCTTTCTCCTTGTGCTGAAAGTTGTGCTTTTTAAAAATTGTCGATCAGGTTACTATTGTTTCTCCTAATTCCTAATTAAGCTCTGGTTGCATAGTCCTTTCCCTTAGGCTTATTGCCTATCAGTTGATTAGTCATTGGATCTACTGATATTTTGCTAGGCGAATCTTTTCCATCCCTAGGACACAGAAGCTGTAAAGCAGCTGATTCTTAGCCATGACGCTTGGTGGTGGAGCTCACACTTGCTTTATGAAGTGGTCTCCACAGTTTGTGATGCAATCAGTATATGACCCCACAGCTTGTCCCATAATGTATACACATTCCAGCCTTCAAAGTGGTAGGGAGCTTGGTTTCATCTGATTAAGGGTATCATAAAACTGAGACTATGAGTAAGAAATCAGTGTAATTTTAAGCCCAGAAATAATAAGATAGGGCCACTGTGTTTATTATTTTAAACCAAAGAAAATCAGGTGAGAGGAGCAAGGTGATTTCTTTTTTCAGTTCCAGTGAACCAAACAGAAATGAGGGCCCGAGAACAATTTCTAAATTACTGAATTCTACTGTGCTGGTAGCTAATGGAGACCCCAGAGACTTGGACAGAGGATTGGATCTCAGTGCTGGCTTTTTAGTGCTTGTTTCCAGGAGTACTGGTGAAATAGTTTCTTGAATCACTGGCATTCTGGAAGATGTTTAGGACTTTAGCACGAGGTAAACAGAAAACACTTTAGATCAAAACTTTCTTTAAAGTCTACAAGATAATACTGAGGGCAATGCAAAAATGATTTGAGTAACAACCCCCCCCCCCAAAATTGAATTTGTGGATTTTAGCAGAGATTTATATTACACATAAAGAGAATAATGCAATTTTGATTGCTTTCCACTTTTACAGTCATTCATACCTGAGGCACTTTGTCCAATGCTCAGCAAATTTCTTAGATCAACTAGATTCAGGACTGGAAAGGGAAGGAAGCAAGTAATTTCATAATAATGGTTGTCAGTATTGAGTACTGACTTGTAAGCAGTCCTTCGTGTATGAATTTTATTTACTTCTTCTGAGACTTCTACAGAAAGATCTTATTATTTACACTTGGACAGAAGGGAAGTAAGATCTTTCGGAGGTAAATACTATTATCATCCTGTTCAACTCATTGGTGACTTGCTCAGTAGTGGTGAGCTAGGATGTTGAAGATTAGATGTCTGAGCGGAGGGAGACAGACTCCCAAAAGGCTAATGTGACGATCACACCCTCATGTGTGGGTATATCTTTTATTCACAGGTGGACATTCCTGCTAAAGTTGTTCAAAAGAAAAGAGAAAGAGGACTTCCAAGGATAAGACCACCGTCAGTGATTTTCCAAGTATGTTCTGAACAGTTACTGAGAAGGGATATCGAATATGGAACGCAAGGTTTGATAAAAAGTCGGATAAAATATGCTTTGAATTTATTTCTAATCTTGAGGTTCCAAGATTTGTTGTATGTGTTAATTTTATAATAGTTTCATAAAATGTGCACATTTTAATTTTTTTCTTACCTTTCCAAGCAAAGGAAACATTAGCTGATATAATTTTTCAAGGTCCCAGTATTTTTGGCAACATGACTGAGCAGAACTGAGAATTTTAAGCTTAAATAAATAGACTAGACAGGAAGAGACACCACAGGTTTCAACATACGAATCATGAAACTCAATAGAAACACACTTTTTTTTTTGCCATCTCTAGGATTGAACTTGGTCCCTTGTGCTTCCATTGTAGACTCCATACCATGAGAGCTAAATCCCTCAGCTGTTTCTGTCTTGTCAATATCATCTTTAACAAACGGATGAGGGGTAATGCCTGGCCCTGCACGCCTGAGAAGCGACTCATTCACTCACCTTCTAAAGGTGGTGGATTTTGGTCATGAAGTTGGTCTCCCAAATCTCATCGCACATTTAATACATTGTATACCTTTGCGAGAATTTTATTTTAATGCTTACAAGTTGAATTAATAAGCTGGTGGATTTAGTCCTGAGAACTGTAGGTAAGATAAATCTTTTTAAAATTCATGAGTTGGTTCAAATATAGAAACAATTGAAAAATTGTTCATTAATTTAAAATGTTCAAAAAAAGCTAATCATCCTTTTGTCCAGTTAAGGTAGCAAATGGGAGTTATTTGTTAACTATATTCAAAGAGAAGGAAAGACAAGGATTTACTATTTCAGAGAGTATTTGGTGAGGAGGAATTCACATTGAAGTTTGAATTTTTAAAACAACTATAAAGAATTAAATATTTCAGCACTCGGGAGGCAGAGACAGGATTGCTGAGTTTGCGGCGGCTTGCCTGGGCACCATAGTGAGCTCAGGTCCAGCCTGAACTACAAAGCGAGAACCTGTCGCAAAAAAAAAAAAAAAAAAAAAAAAAAA
>PVIC010000883.1:0-104660 GCA_004025085.1 Thryonomys swinderianus | reverse complement strand
GGCTCCCAAGAAAACGGATGGCCCAGGGGTTCCCAAGTGCTTTTGATACCAGGGTAATGCTGGCCACGAGCCCCATCCGTTAAGTCTCAGCTGCTGCTTCTGCGGGGCGAGGTAAAGCAGAACCTTCCGTAAAGGGCTGCTGCAGATTCGGCGAGGGGAGCACAGCGGGGCCGGTGCCCCGGAAGCTCCCGAGGTGCCAGCAGCGGCTGAGCTGAGCGGAGCCAGGCTGGGGGGGCGGCCCAGCCGCTGCAGAGTGGTTCGCGCGGCCGCTGCCATCTGATCGCAAGGGGGCGGCGGTGCCGGGCAGGGCTTGGGCCGCCCCCGGCCTCGCACACGCAGCGGCTGGGCGGTCTCTCCGCCGTCTTCCTCCCCGCTCAGCGGCTCTGGAGAACCCTGAAGTAAGAGCCCAGCGGCAGGACTGAGTCTGCCGGCGGGTCTGGCAGAGGCCTGGGTGTGGGTCGCGGGAAGCCCCACCGCGGACGGGCGGCCGGACAGCTCGGGCCGGTGGAGTGCCGGGAAGCGGAGCGAGGCCGCCGCCTGCTGCCCGCCCCGCACGGCGCTTCTCCTCGCCACGCGGCCCTGTGTCGGAGCCGGCAGCCGCGGACCGGCACCTCCCCCGGCTAAAACAAGCCCCTCCTTTCACTTGGGGGTGTCAGGCATTTTGTCCAGCGTTGAGAAAGTGACTAAGAGAGTGCATTAAGTTAATTCTTTTTAGACAGTGTTGATTTAGTTTGATAATATCGTGTTGAAGATTCTGTGTCTGTACTCACGAGGGACAGTTGATTCCTAGTTTTCCTTTCTCCTAGCTTTGATGTTAGGGTGATGTTCCCCTCAAAGAGGGAGTGAGGGAATGTTCTAGAAGAGATTCTTCCTTAAATGTTTGATAGAATTCACCGGTGAGCCCATCTCGGGCTGGTACCTTCCCAGTGTTTGAGAAGGTTGCTAATTCCTGATTCCTTAAGCAGATATGAGCCTACTGGGATCACCTCTCCCTCCTTATGTGAGTTTTGGTAGATTGTGTCTTTTAGGGAATTGGGCTATTTCATCTAACATCAAATTCTTGAACAGAATGTTATTCATAATAATACTCCTTTGTTATGTCCATGAGGTCAGATGTGATGCTTCTTTCCTACCTGCGTGTAATTAGCTGCGTCTCCTCTCTCTTCTTGCTTAGCTTGCTAGACATCAATTTTATTGATCCTCCCAAAGAATCCCGTTTTTAGTTTCTGTGTTAGTCAGCTTTCAGTGACTATGACGAAGTACCTAAGAGAACCAGCTTCAACAGGAAAGTTTGATTTTGACTCATGGTTCCAGAACTCTCAGTCCCTAGCTCTTGGCCTGCGGCTGGGCTGTGGTGACACAGTGATTACAACCATGAGTATGTCATGGAGGATGCTGCTTGCTTCATGGTGACTGCAGTTATTTTCTGTTTTGTTTTGTTTTTAGTATCTTTCAGTTTTGCTGTAATTTTTATTTCCATTCTGCTAGTGTTAAGCTTTTCTTGCTTTTCTTTGTCTAGTTTCCTAGATAGAAAGTTTATGTGAGATTTTTTTCTTTGTTATCTATGGATTGAATGCTATACAATTTCTTGTCTTTTTTTTTTTTTTTTTTTTTTTTTGAGACATGGTCTCGCTTTGTAGTTCAGGCTGGCCCTCAGCTCACTATGTAGCCCAGGCAAGCCGCCGTGAACTCAGCAATCCTCCTGCCTCTGCCTCCTGAGTGCTGGGATGACAGGCGTGAGCCACCACGCCCGGCACTGTGGTATGTGGTGCTGATTGCTGGTGGGCGTGAGTCACCACACCCAACATTGTATGTGGTTACCGGGATCAAACTCAGGACCTTGTGCTTGCGAGGCAGGTGCCGGAACCACTGAGCTAAATCTCCGGCTCTATACAATTTCTTTTAAGAATGACTTTCACTGCATCCTACAAATTTTGATAAGTTGCATATTTATTGTTATTTGTCACAATTATTTTAAACTTCTCTTGAGACTTCTTCAACTGATGTATTATTTGAAAATGTGTTGTTTGGTGTCCAAATATCATGGGCTATTCTGCCAATCTTTCTGCTACTAATTTCCAGTTTAATTCCCTTGTAATCTTAAAGCAGACTTGGCTGGATTTATATTCTTTTAAATTTGTTGCAGTATGTTTTATGGCCCAGCATGTGGTTATCTTGGGGAATGCAAGTCCAGATTCCTTTTGGACTATTGTGAGGATGATGCCAGGTGAGCTTGAGAAGATTGCGTATTTTGTTATTGTTGGACTAATATGCTGTATGCCTCATTTGGTCCCGTCCATGTGTGGTGCTGTACTGTCATCTCTGCCCTGACCGATTTCTGCCTACTGGAGCCATCCCTTACTAACAGAGGGGTGCTGTCTGAGATGTAAGTGTGTACCCGCACTTCTGTTCCTTCCGGTTCTGTTGGGTTTTGCCTTATGTATTTTGGGACTCTATTGTCAGGTGCATATATGTCAAGCCTTATGATGTCTTTTTTATAGAATCGGTCTATTTATCATTTGCAACTGCACATCCCCAGAACTCCTGTTCTGAAGTCTGCTTTGCCTGAAGTTAATTTAGACAGTTTAGCTTTCTTTGCCGGTTTCATGTTCGGAGGGCCGGAGTGCCCGGGGGGAGCGTGCACAGGGGGTAAAAGCAGAGGTCTTTGGATCGGGAAGACCCAGCCTCAAGCCATGGTGTCAAGCTGGTGACTTCACAGGACTCATCGTTCTCTGTGCCTCATCCACAAAACGGAGATTCCTTCTGGACTATTGTGAGGATGAAATGAAGCAATGTAATAAAGCAGTTAGAAGAATTACAGCCATGTTATGTTTAATTATAGTGTTTAGATTTTAAGTATGAGTACCTGTTTATGAAACCTGGATAGGACACTCTGAGAAGATAACCTTAGAAAATAATTCCAAAGTCTCAGGCTACCATGGGTATATTGTAGGCTGTTCCCTTAAGAGACAAATGCCGAGCCAGGCACAATGGTACACACACATCAAGAGTCTTGGCTACAAAGGAGGCTGAGGCAGGAGGATTTGCTTAAGGCCAGTCGTTCCACGTCAGCCTGGATAACACAGTGAGACTCTAGGTCAGAAAGGAAAATTACTTCAGGGTGACTTGCCAGCAGTTGGGACATGTCCTTCCATCTTTCGGGGCCCTGCGTCTGGGGAAAGTAGATGTGGCCTTGGTGAACTTTCTTCGATCTTCTTATTAAAGAGAAACCACAGAAGAGCTGGTGTCACCCACTGTCGATCATAAACACACTCAGCCAGGCAGGATGGTGGATGCCTGTGATCCCAGCACTCAGGAGCCTGAGGCAGGAGCATCTCCATGAGTTTGAGACCAGCTTGGAGTACATAATGAGTTTAATGCCAGCCTGAATACAGAGTGAAACCTTATTCCCCAAAAACAAACAAATAAAAAAGGTCACAGGCGTACTGTCAGGGATTCTTTCATTTGTGTACCTTGGTCACACCAGCACCGCTGTTGGGTAACACAACATATTTGGTCAAATTTGAGTAGCTTTTAAGAAGCAATAGAAGCAATAAGGTAGGAAATTCTTTATTTTACATTAATACTTTTATTCTTTTATATTAACACTTTTAAAAACTAGTTATAGAACTATTTATGTATGGTGTGATTATTTCTTGGTATGATTATTTTTTAAAAGGATGTCAGCATAGAAAGACATATGGGCATATATGAAACACAGCAGTCCAGCTACTGTCTCTGGGGAAGGAGATTATGAGTGATTTTTATGTCTTTTTAGTGTATTTCTCCATTTCTCATTTCCTGAATAAGAAACACATTTTTAAAAGTGAACGGAACAAATGGGTTAAATTTGACGGTCCCGTCTAACCCTGGGCAGGCACACGAAGAACGGGCGTCTTCCTTACAGGAGGCCGACTGCTGGCGCGCCCCGGGGGTGGGTCTGTGGTTCCTGCTCCCGCCCCCGCGGGACCAGGGGCCCCACGCGTGCGGGTCGGCGTGGAGCACGGCCCAGTGGCCGTGGCTCTGTGTCACCCAGCCCCTGCCCAGCAGCCGGAGCCGGTGCCGTCCGGAGTCGGGGCTCGCGTCTCCGAGGCCCGCGTCCTCCCTCTAAAGCGAAGCGCGGAGCAGCCGGGGCCGGGCGAGCTCCGCGCCGCCCTGACCGCCTTCTCCCGTCAGTCCGCAGACATCGACAGCCACCACGCGCTCATCGAGTACAGCGGGGCCGAGGGCAGCTTCATCCTGCAGGACTTCAACTCCCGCGGCGGCACCTTTGTCAACGAGTGCCACATCCAGAACGTGGCCGTGAAGCTGATCCCCGGCGACATCCTGAGGTTCGGGGCTGCGGGGCTGACCTACGAGCTGGTCGTGGAAAACCCGCCCCAGGTGAGCCCGAGCAGCCGAAGGGGCCCGTCCAGGGCGGCCTGGGGGTCTGCACGGCAAGGCACCGCGCGCGTGGGATGCCACCTGGGGAGGCGGGGAGCCGCCCGGCAAGAGGGGGTCATGGCGCCTCCGCTGGCCCTTCCTCGAGGTGCGTGCGCCCGTGCCAGGGCCCCGCCCCGGCAGCCCTGCCCGAGAGGGGCGCGGGCGGGCGCGTCCGCTCAGGAGACAGCCTCTGCTGCTGGCCAGCTCTGCGCGTCTGAGTCTGGTCCCCACAGCACCTGGCAGGGGAGAAGTTCGGCATCCGATGGGCGCCTGCTCGGCGTGGGCGCTAAGATGCGCCTGGGCCGGACTGTGCCTGCGATCACGGCCCGGAGACGGCTCCGTGAGTGAGACATAATGTAGCAGTGGCCCAGGAAACCCCAGCCACGAGGAGCGTGCGTGGGAGGCGTGGGCATCGGGTCCTTGTGCTGCTGCCCCGCAAGCCTGGATGCTCCTGAGCGTGGCGGGTGAGCGCTGAGGACTCGGGCCTTTTCACCCTCACAGTGGGGCGGCAACCGCAGTGGTGGCCCGTGGCCTTCGGGGCTCGCCATCCCTCCTGGGCCGGCCGTGGCCAGAGCCCCGGGCAGGCCCCTAGGTCGCTCTGTAAGTGCCCACGGAGGAGCAGCCCCGGTGGCCCCACAGGCTGCAGGGACCAGAGGGGGAAACTGTGGGCCACAGACCAATTCCAGGCCACCATTTGTCTTTTTTTTTTTTTGAGACAGGGTCTCGCTTTGTAGTTCATGCTGGCCCTGAGCTCACTATGTAGCCCAGGCAAGCCTCGAACTCAGCAATCCTCCTGCCTCTGCCTCCCGGGTGCTGGGATGACAGTGTGAGCCACCACGCCCGGCATTCACCATTTGACTTTATGAATAAAGCTTTGTTGGGCTACAGCTGTGCCCATTCGTTTCAGCATGGCTGTGTTTGCTTTCCTGACCCAAGGGAGGCTGAACAGACCACGACCCTGTGGCACACAGAGCCGGACCCGCCCACGGGGAAGCTTGCCACGGGCCCACGCTCTGCTCCCAACACGCAGCTGCGCCGCCTCTCGCTTCAGCCCGCTCAGCCCACTTTAGGCCGAGGAGAGCAGAGGACGGAGGCGCCGGGAGCTGTGACCGCGATCGGAGTAGTTAGCTCAGTCAGCGGGAAGCAGGCTCTGAACGGTCTTATCATTTTCTCTTTAAAGCGGAGGCTGAGAACATGTCGCTCGCAATGCACGCACATCCGTGTGCTTTCCTACACGCAGCGGGGATCGGGTTACGTGGACGTGACTGATAAACAGACTAGATGCTAATGTGAGATACGCACAGCACTCGTACAAGTTTGACCCGTGTCTTTAATTGGGAAGTTTTTCTTTAGAACTTTGGAATGTTTTCCCCGGTATGACTTGTGAAGCGGAAATGTGAGGTTTTGTACTCTGAAATCAGCTGCACCTCAGAACTGCTTGTTTCTTCTGAGTTCCTCTGTTTAATGATTTACCGCCTGTTTATGGCTGGGGCCTTGGTCTTAAGTCGAGTCTTCTCTGGGTCACTGCTTTGCTTTTAGAAGTTAAAGGGAGATTCACCACATGATTACAGCCTGGTGTGTTTTACTTCAGCATGTCAGAACCTGTATTACACCCTTTATTCTGAATACACCGTGATGCTTGTGCTAATGTTTCAATAAGCATACTGTCCAGCAAATTTTGTTAGCAAGTGTTAAGAACCCTTACTCAGGCTAATCGAAGCAAAACAAAAAAACTGAGAGGCTCGAGGGGTCAGCTTCAGGCCTGGCTGGATCCAGGTGCTCAAGTGATGGTCAGGAATCTCTCTTTCATCACTGTTAACCTCACAGTCTCAGGAAGATGCATGGGTCACCCACAGCCAAGCATGCACCCATGGCCCCAGTGCCCTCCGCTCTGGGCAGATCTGGAAACAGCAAGAATCTTTACTGAGTTGGCTTGGTCAGGTGACTACCCATGGCTAATCACTGGGCCCAGAGGCACGGGATGCTCTGATTGGCCAGGACTGGGTCATTCCTTCCCCCTGGGGTGGAGGGAATCAACCCAAGCACAGGTACAAGGACTCAGGATTGTGGGAAGGAATAGTGTCCGCCCTAGAAAATGAAGGCACCCATAAGGAGATGGGAAAATGAGTGTACTATAAGACAAAGTCCACACCCGCCCTGGGCAAGTCCCGGCAGCCTCACGAGGCAGGGGGTGGTTCCCCGCCGACTTGGGGCTGAGTCTGGCGCCTGGAGAGATGGGGCCCCCACCCTCACCGACCTTCCCGGAAAGCTCAGTGGGGAGGCTGGGGCGGAGGCCAGAGCTCCCTGTGCAGTATCCAGGGATTTCCTCAGTCGTCTCTTTTTATGTACAGAGTGACCTAAGCAAATTGAAACTGGAAGGCAGAACTCCTTGGGCTGGAAGATTACAGAGGCAGAGAGATAAAACGGGCCAGGCGGTGGGCCCTTCAGTCCCCACCACCAGAGTCCAGGTTAGTGGCTCCTCTGAAGCCACTCAGAGAGACCACCTTTAAAGTCCAGAACTTCAGAATAATCTATAACTTGGCACTTGTGGGTTAAGCAATATATTATCTTGATTTCTCAAACCGAAAATGATGTAATTTATGCTCTGTGGGCGGAACTTAGAACTATTGCCTGGTTGTCTCCTGGGTCCGCGCAGTGCCCTGAGCTTTCCTGGCCCCTCGGCCCGGCAGTCCCGAGGAGGACAGGAGGACGGCGGCCGGCCAGGGACCTGAGAGCGGCCGCTTGGACCTGGCTGATGCTTCTCCCCGTCAGCCTGCGGCCGAGCGGTCGGAGAGCCCGTGACAAGCGAGAGGCGCCCTCGCCTCGCCACGTGGGGCAGCACCCGAGCCCCGGGGCCCCTGTGACGCCCGCCTCCCTGTTGGCTGGGTCCTCCTTCCTAGAGCGACTGTTTGCTCCTTTCTGAGCGTCTCTTTTAGAGGCGGCCCGGGGGCTCCTCATCCCCCAGATAGGCTGGGTTCTAGGCCGCCGTCGCCCCAGGCGGCCGTGCCCAGATCTGCGTCTGCGCGTTCCCCCGCGCCCGTGTCGCCCGCTCTGTTCCAGCCGTGGCCGCGGCGGCGTGTCCGGGAGGTCGCTGGGGCTCCGACGGGCCGCCGCCGGGTGTTTCTGCGGCTTGGGTGCTTCCTCGTTCAGCTCTCTCAGGCTGCTCCGGGCTCCGCCCCGGCCCAGAGCCAGTTGAAGCTTGTTCCCAGACTCCGCCCACCGCAGCCTGGCTGTGCCAGTGAGTGTCTGCAGGGTGTGCCAGGCATAGTGCTGGGCATCGGGCCTCTGATAAAGTAAAGCAGGTACGGCAGTTATTTTTCTCGTGCCGCTGAGACAAAATACCCCCAGAGTTAGAGGGAAGAGGGGTTTATTTAGCTTATAATTCATAGAGGTTTCAGCCCATAATCGGCCGGATCTAAGGCAGGGATGGCAAACAGGTGTCACAGAGGAGGAACGACATGGCGCACGCGAGGCAGCGCAGGTCACAGGGCCTTAACAGCGCCTCTGCTCCTTTACTCTGTTCGGTCTACCGCGAGCGGCGGGGCCAGCCCGTCACTGACGGGGCGCGGTTTACTGATCCAGCACCACCCGTTCCAGACTCGGCTGCCTTCAGGGAAGACCACGCGAGCCTTGGGGACCTCTAGACGCGGCCCACGCCCGGCCTGTAAGGTTCACACACGTGACACACGTGTGCCACACTTTCGGCGCACACACTGGCAGCTCCCCTCCTGCAGAGCCCCCAGGGCCGCTGCCTCCCACCGGGCTTCGCGGCTCTCGGGCGGCAGCCAGCGGACGAGCCGGGGCTTCCAGCCTGAGTGTGGGGAGCGTCTGCCCCGCCGCAGGAGCGAGACGGAGGAGAGCAGGCGCGTGTGGGGCCCGCGGCCGGGAGGCCGGGAGGCGGCAGCCCACACCCCACTGGCGCTGTGCAGGCCCAAGCCGCCGCAGCCCGGCTCTGCTCCCTGAGCGGAGATGCCCCGCAGGACAGAAAGGCCGGCCCCGATTTCCACGGTGTGAGTGTCCCCCCCGCGGCCAGTTTCAAGCTGGAACACGCAGCCGGGAGCTGGGAGCCACGCGGGAAGCCACCGTAGCCACAGACGGAGGGCCGGGGGCAGGCACGCCAGCAAGATCACAGGGAGGACGTGGCGCGTTCGATGCCGCCGTTGCTGTAACTTGACCGTCCGTGAAGAGTTGATGTCCTGGACGCGGATCCTCGGGGCAGCGCTGTCAGCAGGTGCAGCGCGAGGGACGAGCCCCAGCCCCGCAGGCGGAGGCCCCTGCTCCCAGGCATCCTGCGGGCGTGAGGCCTTGCCTGGGGCTCTGCCTGGTATCTGGAGAACCCCGCACAAGCTGCCCAGCAGCAGGCGGTGACTTCCACGCCACTGGCTTCCCACTGGCACTGCCCCCCCCACGCATCTGCTGTCCTTCAGGAAGCCGCCGCCCGAGAGCCTGTTGGAAGCTGGAGTCATAACCAAGATGACCCAGCAGCACGGGTGCCACGGTCAGTGGCACAGCTGCCTTGGCAGAACTGCCGGGCACGCTGAGCTCAGCACATCGGCCCCACGGCGGTGTGAATGCCTCCCCACTCCGGGTCGGGTAACGAGACGGGACCGCGTGTGTTAGGAGCCTGCGGAGTCCCCGGCAGACACGCGTGCGCCTTCTCCGCGTGGCCGTTGGCAGCACTGCCGCAGCCACTGAGCACATGGCCCTGGACGAGGGTGGGTCCCTCTCCCCGACCCGCTAAGGCGCCTCCAGCGCTTCCTGCAGAAGGCCTGGCCCCGGCCGCCTCCTACCCTGGCCTGGGCTGGAAGCAGCCGTGGGAGTGATGGCGTGGAGAGAGTGGAGGGTCTGGAAGAAGCGGCTGTGATCTCCGGATGCTCGTCGACTGCTATTTGTTTGGGCGACAGAAATTCAGCAGTGCGTGTGGCCCAGGAGGATTCCGGAAACCAGAGATGGTGGGGCTGGGGAGGAAGGAGGCAAAGGCTCTGGGAAGTATTTTTAAAGTCAAATGCCTCAGGCCAGACTTGTGGACAGCGACCTGGGCGTGACCAGCTGACCGCCTTCCAGTGCGGCCAGCCAGAGGGCGCCTCTCCCTCCTGTTTTTCCGCCTGCCGGCCTCCCTGTTGTGGCCAGTTAGACCCTCCAGAAGAGCTCGGCCTCCCCCGGGAGAGACCAGGGATGCGGAGGAGAGCTTCCCTCTAACTGTGCAGCTAGAGCCGTCCTTGGTACAAAGGACACGTGTGGAACTCCTCGTTTGAAACAAGCTTTTGTGAGAGAGAGAAGTTTCTTCATGTGAGCAGAGACTAACCTCAGGGACCAGAAGCAGCCCGCTGGGAAAAGCCGAGTTTATCACATCTGTGTGCGGACGGGCTGACGTCGGCAGACAGAGCAGCAGCTCTGGGAGCGATTCATCCTGGGTAGAGGGTCCAGCATCCAGAAAGAGACCGGCAGCTCACGGGAAAGGAATGGGGTCTACATAGGTGTTGTAGGGGCCGGGGACCCTGGGCTGAAATGTTCGTGCCCGAGTCGGAGGACGGCCAGCACAGGTGTGTGGATGAACCGCTGGACTTCTGGCCCCGGGAGATTGTCTCTGGTTATGCGGTACGTTTGCTTGTCAACAAGCCCGGCAACCCCCAATCGACAAGTATTGGGGGGACTGTTTCTGGTCCCCAGGAGCCAAAGGCAGTCTCCCGTGCCTTTGTGTATCGTCCCCTCCCCACGTCCCACACTGCGCTCTGCGCAGGGCCCTGGAGACGGCTCCAGCCAGCCCAGTCAGCCCCAGCCTGCGCTCGCCCTGTGCTCTTCTTGGACACCTGCCCCCCGGGAGTCAAGGGCAGCATGGACTCCGTGTGCACCAACAGACGTGTGGACAGACAGACACTCTGCCCTCGCCGTGGGACAGCATTCAGCCCATCCCGGCCTGCTGGCTTGACCGCCAGCCTGTACCACCTGCCGGGACTGACCCACGTGCCCAGTGAGGCAGTTGTGCAGGTACCACAGGTAAATTCAGAGCCACCCAGAAGCTGCACGTACAAATCAGGGCCCGTTGTGAATGTGCTAAAAAAGGAAAGATTCAGACTCATTGTTCATCGTGCGCGACTCTTGCGCACAGCGTGTGAAGAGAAGCGAGCCCACCTCCACAAGACCTGCGGCGTCTGATTCCCTGACATGAGTTACCGAGAAAAGCAGATTGGCGGAGCCAGAAACCAGGAGGACCAGCGGGAGGAGCCGCTCTTCTTCCCTATGCCGCCAGGGGGCGCCCTCTCCTCCCTCGGCCCCCCTCCAGTCCCCCTGGGTACGAGGCCCTTCTCCCACAGATCCCACAGGAGCCAGCTCAGCTGCCAGCCACGGTGGCTCCTGCGGAAGAGGAGCCGCCCTAACACGGATAGGATCGGGGAGGCAGGGCTTCCGGCCCCTCATTAACATCCCCAACCACCCCAGTCCCAGTGAGCTCAGCTACCTGCCTGCCCAGTCACCGGTTCAGCCGGGCCGTTTCCTCTGGAAGATGCCGCTGCTGTCAGTGCGACAGCTCACCCTCCCGCGGCCCTCACGAATCTCCAGCAGGACAGCTGCAGCCCCTCCGAGCCCCACACCCTCCTGAGCCAGCCACAGGTCCACGCTGGACTGTCACAGCAGCATGCCGTCACACGGTCTGTGCGAGGTGCTGACCGGCCCCACCGCCAGGGGGCGTTACACAGGTCTACTAAAATAAAGACTCGCTCCAGTGGTCCTGAAAACGCGCTCACAGTTTAACTCTCGGGGAATGTGGGCGTGGAAGGTCCTGTGAGTCAGCCCAGGATTCCTAACCTGGGTAGTGTGGACAGAGTGTCCCTTTCAAAGAAAAAGCAATAAACACGAGGTGGTTGACCCTGACACGTGCCAGAAAGCAGCCAGTGATGGTCAGCTGCAGAGACCCGCACCTGGCCGACTTGACTGCAGTGCCCACAGCAGCAGTGACCAACAGCTGGCAGTGTCAACTGTGGGCATCCAGCACTGTCTGGTGCCATCAGGACTGCTAGCAGAGTGGTGCTTGGTCAGTTCATGGCTTCATCTGACTCAAGCAAACAACAAAAAAGCAAAACCATCCAGGCGTGGTGGCTCACGCCTGTCATTCCCAGCACTCGCGAGGCAGAGGCAGGAGGATTGCTGAGTTCGAGGCTTGCCTGGGCTACATAGTGAGCTCAGGGCTAGGCTGGACTACAAAGCGAGACCCTGTCTCAAAAAAAAAAAAAGCAAAACCTACCAATCAAACAAAAAACTAACTGCAAAGCCAAGAGCTCAGGGGAGGTAAAGAGAATTAAAGAGGAACACAGTTTCACATTTGCAAGATAAAAGAGTTCTGAAGATATATTTGACAGCAGTTTGAATATATTAACACTCCTGAAATGTGCACTGAAAACATGTTTTAAGATTTTATGACATATGTCTTTTACAATTAAAAAAACAAGCCAAGCCTCCCTGTCTTTGCTCTGGCTGGTTCCTTCTCAGGTCCAAGGAGCTCCGTATGGCTGAGGCTCCTGGTGTCCACCCTGGTCTCCCTGGGATTGCCTGGCTCTGATTGGACAACACGCTGCATCCCTCGACCAATCCCCATGACCAGGACATGCAATTGGCTGATTGTTGAACCCCACCCACACAACAGTGGGCTCAGAGAGAGAGGAAGGGGGTTGTGTAGAGTCCGCCTGTCCAGTAGCAAAGGGGGCCCTGCAGGCCTGAGGCGGGATCGCTCCTTACCACCCTCACAGGGAGGTAGTCGTGAGGCACATTCACCTGACAAACACACCCCCCACACAACAGCCCGGTGCCAGAGCGGGTTTCTCCACCACGGCCAGTCTAGAAATTCTAAGTTTGTGTTCCGAAGAAGGCTGGGTGGAGCACATTTGAATCCACCTTGTCACCTTCAGTCCGTTCGTCTTGAAGTATCTACTCACCCCGGGGACAGCTCACTGCAGACTGAGAGGAGCCCACGCTGAGGCCCCAAAGGGAAGGATGGGTGGGGAAGGCAGCGCAGCAGGGAACGGGTGCCTGCGAGGTCAGGGAGGAGACTGGGACGCTGCGGCAGACAGTCAGAGCTGTGTGCAGGGAGGGGGCACAAGGTCTCTCTCGGGCAACAGGCTTGGGCGGGCCACTGTCCTGTGACTGCGCAGCCAGCGCCCCCAGGTGGCTGGACTGTGGTACTTGAGTCGCCCTCCTCCGGGGGCCCCGAGGCCCTGCAGCCCGGGCGGGCTCCTGAGGGAGCCGGGTGCCTCCTCCGGGCTTGCAAGCGTCTGTCTGCTGCTCTGTGTGACTCCGAGCTCATGTTCTTGCAAGTCCGCAGACGGGGACAGAGCTCGGGGAGACGTGTGGCCCCGTGTCAGTGGTGAAGCTCGAGCTTTGCTTCTTGAGAAAATCACGGAGGACAGGAGGGGGAGAGAGGTAGGCAGATAAGAGCGAGAGGGAGAGACAAAATGGAAGAGGAAGGAAAGGGCAGGGGAGGAATGACAGAGGGGCGGCGGGAGGGGGGCCTCCGGGGCTGGACCCGTCATCTGTGCCCCCTGCGCCCAGCGGGACCCTAGCCTCCCAGCTCACTGATGGCACAGGAGGCGCTCGGCCGGGCCCCGGGAGGTGAACAGCAGCCCTTCCGGGACTCGTCACGCGTGCAGGCGGCGCGAGGGAGACGCCCCACGAGAGGTGAAGCGGCCGCCGCCCGGCTCTCGCCGCTCCGTGGGCACGGGCCCACGCGCTCCTCTTGCCCGGTGCCGTGAGGGCTGAGGAGACGGCCGAGCCCTGCACGCAGGGCGGACCGAGGGGTGAGGGAGAGACCGGGTCCCGGAGCCTCAGAGCTGGGGCAGCCTCGAGGACGTGCCCGCTGCCAGCCGCTCTCGGAGGACCGCTGCACGCGGGCCAGGCGAGGACAGCGGCGGGCGAGGGAAGGACAGCCCGGACCTCCGCGACCCCCGGTCTGCCTCCGCAGGTCTCGCACCCGTGGGCGAGGGGCCCAGCACCTTGGCCGAGGCCGCAGCCCTCCTGCGCCCCCCGGGAGCAGAGCACGTCGCCCCCGCACTGCCCCTCCCAGCACGGCGTCCGGGCTGCGCCCCTGCAGCGGAGCTGGCCCCAGGGTCGCCCCAGGCCCAGCGCGGTCCCGCCGGCCTCACACCCGCGGCCCGTGAGCGCCAGGGGGAAGCTGTGCTCCTTCGTCGTGGACCGCGAGGCCCCTGTCATCAAGCAAGGTGTGTCCCGGGGCTTCCCAGGGGGATCGGGGGGCCTTGGTGTTTGTTCATTTTCTCTGATTCTGAAAGTAGAACGTGGTCGACTGTGAAAAAAGAATAAACTGGAAACAAGGAAACAGATACCAGTCAGCCGTGTCACCCTTGGCCTGTGTGTCCACCTGTGCCCACCGCCCGCCCACATGCTGCGCAGCACGTGCACACAGATGGGCAGCAGGATCGACCCCGAGGCCTGTGCGGTGAATGAGCAGATGCGCTGGCACTCGAGATGCCCTCCGCCTCATGGCGCTCGGGGACGGACTCCCGCCCTCGCCGCTTGGCCTGGGCAGCCTGCGTGGGGGAGGGCCGTGGCTCCGGCGTCCTCGTGAGCTCTGGGCTCGAGTCCTGCTCTGTCCGGTGTGTCCACCCCAGACCCTCAGAGTCCCCGGACGTCTCGGCCTCCGTAGCCTCCTCTGCCGCACTCAAGACCCTTCGCCTCAGGCCCCCCCTCCGCCGCCGCCGCAGTGATTAGCACTGCCGGAGTGCCAAGCCCCAGAGGAGGCGAGGGCGGGCCGTGGCGCGGGCTCAGTGCTGGCCTCACGTGCTAGGTCCTAGGTTTAATCCTCAGAGCTGCCAAAAAAAAGTAAAATTCCCCCTTGACAGTTTTTTATCATCTTCAACATCAGATGAACCCTGTGTATCTAACCCTCGAGTTAAAGTACTCAGCCTCCCTCCAACATTTTGACACAAAATTTTCAAATATACAGCGAAAAAGAAATTTAGAGACTTTCCCACCTGATTGTTAGTATTTTCATGTATATATTTATCTGTCAACCCCTCCTTCTATTTATTCATTAACTATTTTATTTTTTGATGCACTTCATAGCAAAATGTGCATATCTGTCATCCTACCTAAACATTTTGGCATGTATATCATTAACTAGAATTCAATAGTTTTTTTCCTTTTGATGTAAAGTTAACATACAAGGTCTGTTAGTTACCTGTTGTCTCACTGTACATTACCCTAAAACCTAGCACCTACACTAAACAATAAGTAAAAACCAGTGTATCATACAGTTTGGGAGAGCATGACACCCTTCATTCCACGATTGTGGGCTCAGTTCCCGCAGTGGGCGCCACTCACAGGGAACAGGAAAGGGGAGGTTACCAGAGACCCCTGCAGTGGGCCCCGTCTCAGGGGAGCCATGACAACACAAAGTTAAAGAACAAAGACAGGAAATGAGACTTCGAAAAACAGTTGGGTCTTGGGGCTGACCAGGCTGCGAGGCCCCCGAGCAAGTACATCCAGTATTTACTGAGTACGAGTGTCAGAGGGACAGGGAGCCGGTGAGCTATGCAGGCACCTCGCGAAGTTGCACTGAACACCGCTCCTGACGGGGCCAGGCAGGGCCACAAGGGCGTAGCCAGTGCTAGTCTCGCTCGGGTGGAACCAACGCAGGACTCGGTGCGATTAGAGAGCAGCGCGTCGGGTCAGGGCGAAGCCATAATTCAGTGGAAAGAGCTCTAATTGGGGTCACACTGACCTCGGCTGCACAGAATTCAGAAGAGCCCTGGCGCCTCACAGACAAGGCCTCGGAGGCCGCCGCTGCCCAGGTGCTGCCCTTGCCCAGTCTGCCATCTCCCCTGCCCGTTTGAGTCACGCAGGGCTTTGTCTGTCTCCTGCTGAGAAACAGGGCGGCCACACCGTGAGAAGCAGGCAGCTGGGCCACGCGGAGCCCACGAGTCCTGGGCAGGGGTGTCTGCTGCAGTTCACAAGTTCTTACCCTTTGGGTGTGAAGCTAACATACGATGTGCATTAGTTATCAGCTGTTGCAGCACCTAAAACAAACGATAAGGAAAAGCCAGCGTTTGTACAGTGTCTGTGGTAGGAGTTTGGGGATCGCCGAGGCCTGGCTGTGGCTCACGGCTTCTCTGAGGTTACAGCCGAGACAGCAGCTGGGGCCTGGTCTTCTGGAGGCTGGACCAGAGCGGGAGAGTCTGCCTTCCAGACGGCACAGCCACCCACACGGCTGCTGGCAGGAGCCTGGTCCTTCCCTCGGCCTTCTCCGCGGCACCGCGGGCCGCCCTCTGGAGGGGCAGCGGGTTGCCCAGAACACAGCACCCAAGGCGCAGTGCGGAGCCTGCACGCTAACCTGGAAACACCTTCAAGGCCTCGGGAGCCTCACGGTGTCTTCTGTGCCCTCTGCTCCTCTCCCGCCTAAGTGTGGACCAGCACCGTGGACCTGGCGGCACAATCCACGGCCGAGGGAGTTCCTGGCACAGCCTCTGCCCCCGAGGTTTATAAAGACCACGAACCAGCCCAGCAGGAAAAGGTGAGCCGCCCTGGGGAAGGACCGGCCTGCACCAGCCTGGGAACTGCGGGGGGGCTCGCTGTCGCCTCTTGCTGTTCTCCGTGGCCTGGTGTCCACGGAATCGCCTTTACTGGACTAAGAGTTGCATCCCACATGCCAACATCTGCGAACCTCTGTTCGTTAAGTGCCGAGTGTGTGTTGGCACACCTGTGTGCTCGGCATTCCTCAGCTCCTTTGCCATCTTCAAAACAGAGTTTGTCGGGCCGGAGATTTAGCTCAGTGGTTCCGGCGCCTGCCTCACAGGCACAAGGTCCTGAGTTTGATCCCCGGTGACCACATACAATGCTGGGCATGGAGACTCACGCCCACGAGCTATCAATACCACATACCACAGTGCCGGGCGTGGTGGCTCACACCTGTCATCCCAGCACTCGGGAGGCAGAGGCAGGAGGATTGCTGAGTTCGAGGCTTGCCTGGGCTACATAAGTGAGCTCAGAGCCAGCCTGAACTACAAAGCAAGACCCTGTCTAAAAAATAAATAGAGTTTGTTGCCTTCATTTTGCCAGTAAGAACAATGCAGCTCACAGAGGTCGAGTGACTGCCAAGGTCTGGCGAGTGCGAGGAGCTGGGCTGGGGTTTGGGCCCAGGTCTGGCTAGCTTCTAGGCCGGCATATCTGACTCCCCCTGAGCCGCTCATTTATCCTCACAAGATGGGATAATAGTAGGAGAAAGGTTTTCTAGCAGCAAGAAGTGACGGGGGATATCAGAGCCAACCGAGCCGAGGAGAGACTTGTGGCTGAGCCAGGGAGCCTTGGAGAAGGCAGCAGACCAGGGTCAGGACAGGAGCACTTAGCAGCCCAGGAGGGCGGATCCGGGTTGATTTCTCTCCACTTCGCCGCAGCTTGAAACGGTCCTTCACCAGACTGTCCACAGATGTCCTGCCTCCCTGAGGGTTAGGGCTGAGCCTGTAGCAGTTCTGAGTCTGCGGGCAGGGGCGCCACCTGGGCTCCCGCGACACTCAGAGTCCACAGCAGTGAGTGACGGATGCTCCTGAAGCAGGGGTCCCAGGGCCAGGTGGCAGATAGAGCTGGAAAGGAGCGGCCAGCTTGGACCCCCAAGGCGGGCTTTTTCCGAGGCTGCTGAATCTAGCGTGTGATGCTGGGATTGGTTCAAGTGTGATGCTGGGCTCAAGGGCCCTGGGATGCAGGTGTGAGTGCTGCTGTCCTAAGCAGCCTCGACAGGAGATAAGGGGTAGAAAAACATGGCTGTCCCTCACTTGCTAGGCTGCCTTTTGCCTGCCATGAACCATTTCTCCTTTCCATGCCTATCTCCTGTACTACCCTGCCTTGAGCCAGTCATTACAGACTGGAAATTCTACACACTGTGAACTAAATAAACCTTTCCTCCCTTAACTTGTGGGTGCTGGGTATTTGGCCTCAGCAACAAAATAGGTAGCTAAGACAGACTTGCTGTCACTGCCTGCACTGTGCCACAAGCCAGCCCGACTTAGTGGCTTCCAACAGCAGGTTGCTTTCTTCCCATGATTCCGCGGCCAGCTGGTAACCTCCCTGGGCCTGAGTCCTCTTATCTGTGCCATGCTCTGTGGTCGCTGGTGCCATGGCGGGGCTCATGGTCCTGGCCAGCTGAGTTCCCGGGTCCCGGACAGCAGCCAGGTTGCCGGGAAGCTGAGCTCCACTGCTTTTCCACCTGGGCTTCTCTGGGGGCCCTGGGGACCAGGACAGAAGCGGCCCAGCCTCCATCTTGCCTGGAGAACTTGCCTAGCCATCACTCGGCCCCGTGCGGTCACCTTCTGCAGGCCAGAGCGGGCCTCAGGGCAGCCGGGACCTAGGGGCGGGGACCGGGACTGGGCTGATCCTCACCCCTGAGAAGTGGATCAGAAATTCTGCAGCTGCATGAGAAATACGTTTGGGGTGCTTTCTGGTGAGTTTTTTTGGGGAAACCCAACAAACTTGCTGGCTACAGTGCCTTTTCCTCGGGAGGGGTGGAGGCCAGCACCGCTGCCGGGGTCCTTAGCCTGCAGATCACCGCTGCCCTCGGGTGCCTCTCCTGACTCAGCCCGGGACAGAGCTATGTGTGACAGTGGGGCGGGGGCAGGGAAATCTGCGCTTGGAAACACATTCACCCCTTCCCACGAGAAACTGGCCCTCATGACATTTGGAATGTGCTCGAACCAGACACCATTTTCCCAACTACCTGTCCAGGGTCCCCGGTGAGCTACACCGAGCCCTGGTAAGTTAATCCCTAAAATGTTCTAACTTTCTGGCCACAGGAGCTCCCAGCGGCATGAACACGCGACTTCAGGGCAGAGCCATGCCCGTGCCTGTGACCCCGAGCACTGTCTGGGGCCTTGTCGGTGGCTGCGGGGTTCAAGCCTCCGCCTCCTGAAGCTCCGGGCACAAAGCAGCCTCGACAGCTGACTCTGCCCCCGCCCAGCCGCACCTCCCCGAAGAGTGGCTTCTCCTGGTCCCATTTCTGAAACGGGCTCGTGCCTAGCAAGCTTCCCTTCTCACCTCTCCAGGACGAAATAATCCTGCTGCTGGGGAGAGAAGTCACCCGGCTCTCAGATTTCGAGCTCGAATCCAAGTACAAAGACACGATCATTGCGAACCTGCAGAGCCAAGTGGCCGGGCTGAGCCAGAAGCTGTCAGAAACCACAGCCTTGCGGCAGAGCGGCGGGGAGGGCCCCCAGAAGCCCCCGGGCGAAGATGGTGAGGCCGGACGGAGGGAGATCCGGAGCCTGAAGAGCCAGGTGGGACTCGGAGAGAGGTTGGGGAGCCCTGGAGGCGCACAGAACCCCAGAACTACCTCGAGAGCCAGGGAGGGGCTGGTCAGGGCAGCTCGGAAGACAGACTCCCACAGGGCTGGCAGCGGGGCATATTCCAGCGCGGTAAAAACAACATTAGCACATAGTAGTAGGCACGGTGGCACCACCTGTAATCTCAGCACCCTAGAAGGCTGAGGCAGGAGGATTGCAAGTCTTAGCCCAGCCTGGAGAATTTAGCAATTTAGTGTTACCCTCCTATCTCAAAATAAAAAATAAAGGCTGGGGCTATAGCTCAGTGCGAAGGCCCTAGGTTCAATCCTCAGTACCACAAAAAAATTATAGACATGTTAGCTGTTAGTAAGTACCAGCCACATGCAAGATTTAGATGTGTAACTGACTTAAATTTACAATCCTCTGACCCACCCAGTATGCAGAGGAGGAGACCGAGGCAGGCCAGAGTCACCCAGGATGCTTGTTGGAGGTGACACACTTTAAACTGGGTCTCATCCCACTCCCCATTTCTGCCCAGTGCTGCCCAGCGTCAGGCAGGAGGTGCTGAGAGGGCAGAGGAGCCCTGCGTCCTGCAGCACAGAAGTGGTGCCCCAACTCCTGAGGGTGGTCACGGGCTCACCTAGGAGGAATCTCACCAAACAAAACTTCTCCATCTGGAATGTCTAGACCCACCAGGCTTTTCTCTTGCTCGGGAAATTAGATCCAAATCCCTTTAAAAAAACAGGCCACGGGTCAGGCGTGGTGGCTCACGCCTGTAATCCCAGCACTTGGGAGGCAGAGACAGGAGGATTGCTGAGTTCGCGGCAGCTTGCCTGGGCACCATAGTGAGCTCAGGGCCAGCCTGAACTACAACGCAAGACCCTGCTCAAAAAAAATATAGGCCATGGATTTTGCACATAAATTATATCCTATAAAAGTTGATGGACAAAAACAGCCCCTGGCGAGTTCCAGTCTCCGGGCACAGAGCCGCTTAGGTGGCACCCTGAGCCCCGCCCCGGCTCCCGGCTCTGAGCTCTCGAGTTCCTGCACCCCGCCCGCGGCACACGCGCCAGCCCTGGAGGTGGGGCCTAGCAGAGGCCCTGCTGCCCGGTGTGGCAGGCTGCGTCCGGCACTCTCACAGTTCCGGCACCACGGAGGGCCTCTGCGTGGATCTCCAGCAGATAAAGGAGAAGACTCCAAAGGAATCTGGTCCTTTGTTCATTCATTCGTCCACCTGTTCACGCAATTAAATTCTTTTGCTTTGTTTACTCAAATCAGTAAAGATGTGAGCTCCTCTGGCCCTGGGAATTCGGCATGAATGAGGCAGCCATGATCACTGCTTCCCCATTTTATTCTGCTCTAGTTGGGGTCTTAATGTCCCCACGGTGGCAATGCTGCCTTGAAGAGCCAGGGCTCAGTGGGCGGAAGTGAGGTCCCTGGGGCCACGTCCTGGGCCCGTCTTTCTCTCTACTTCCTGACCACCATGACCAGCCTGCTCTAATGCTGTTCCTCCACAGTGCACTGCTCACCACAGCCCAAAGCCACAGGGACTGCAACCTTTAAAAACGTGAACCAAAACAAACCTTTCCTCTTTGTAAGTTTATTTTCACAGGTCTCTTGTTTCAGTAACAGCTGACAGATACACCTTCCAATGCAGGGAAAAAGAATAAACAAGAAGGTGCTGTGATTGTTTTTTAAACAAATGATCTTTTGAGGGCCTGTTTTTGAAAGAACAATGGAAGTAAGAGCTGGGAAAGCAGACAGCTGCCTGCCGACTCACTGACGAGCACCTCTGCCTTCCTCGGGGCCCCGTTTGGCAGTGAGCGGTAGAAACGTCTTCCCAGCCCTCCCCCCGTGTCAGAGCCACAGCCTGGCCACACCCACGAGTGAGGGTGGATCAGCCACACCGATCTCTGCCTCTGTCGGGGTCACAGTCTGAGCGCCGTTTAAAGCGGATGGCAATGTCTGGAAAATCGTTTCTCGCCGAAGAATTATCCAGAAATAACTGCTGTGATCTATCATCCTGTTGCCTCCTCCCCTCCGCACGGGACATTTTACAGCACAGTGTCTCTGAGCCAGAGGATGCCGTTGGTGGGCTGCACATCACATTTCATCTGGTCCCACTGACGGTTCGTGAATATTCCGTTACCACGCGAACACCCAGCTGGAAGTGCGAGCCTCACGGCCGGCGGCTTCGCCGTCCTCCCAGGCCCGGGGAAGACTGCGCGGAACGATCTGCTCTCAGAGACCTCCGCTCTGCCCGGCACCAGCAGACCTCACCTCTGTGCCGGCCGTGCCTCCCGCGCTCCTTAGCAGGCAGGTTATTATCCTGAGGCAATCACTCTTCCCAGGACTATTAACTTTCTTATGATCTGATGCGCATTTTATTACCCAGCTTAACAGGCAATAAACATCCTGGGCTTGATGCCAGTTATAGACATGTTCTAGTACCGAGAGTCGCAGAGAGGTTGGACAGCTCTTTGCAGTGGCCCGAGTCCTCCACCTCTGACGGCTCACGCCGCAGCCTCCCACGTCTGTCCGCGGCCCTGAAATAGGGCACCATCTCCCAGCCAAGCCCAACGCCAAGCCGCACGCTGCGGCCGCACAAACAAGACCACTGAGCCGACAACTAGCTGCATTTTAAGAAAGGTATCCTGGGCACGTTTTGAGGGAAGGCTGCCCTTCCCCAACAGAGAGCAGGAAGAATTCTTTTCACTCACAGTTTACCAAACACCAGTATGGAAAGCAGACGTGGGGCAGGCCGGGGTGGGGGGGCGGGCAGAGTGGCCAGGGCCTGGCTGCCCCGCCTACCTCTCCTGCTGCGTCTCAGAAGCCCCAGAGGAAGACAAAGTGTGGCCGCCTCGCCTCGAGCGTCGAGCGTCGCACAATCTAAACCACGATCACAGCGACTCAAACCTGCTAATTCTACACTGAGAAATGATCTCGAGTTTCAGGGACCCGAACCAGGAACAAGGACAGTGAGCGCCATCTGGTGGCGAGGTACGAGAATCCAGCCTCTGCGTGCTCCCCGCCCCCAGCCTGCTCCGGCCAGGCCGCACTTGGGGGACAAGGGTGCTCCGGCTTCCTCTCGGGGTGTTTGAGTCCAGACACGACTTACAGAGGCGCACCAAGGTGTCAGTCCTTCTCCCTAAGACGGGCGAGAGAGGAGAAAGCAAAACGTCCAGGGGAATAATCGTACCTAATGTCTGTGCCCTGAGCTCAGGTTCGCGAACATACTCAAAAGCTGTCAACGATCCTGTGGGGTCAGGACACCGATGCTTGCACAGAGGGAGAAAGGACCGAGTTCCACGGCCTCTTTTTCACTCACAAACCGGAAGGAGGCAGCGGAGACCGGAGGGCGTCGGCCTGACGCTGGGGTGAAGGTGGCAGGGCAAGAACGAGCCCGTCGGCCCTGAGCAGTGCCCACCCAGCGGATGCTGATGTCCTCACTTGGAAAACGGGAACTGCGAGGACTTCGCCAGGGAGCTGGAAGCTCTGTGGAAGGACGCGAGTCTGTGAGCAGGCCTGGAACATTCTAGAATGTTCTGTGAGCCGCAGCCTGTTGTCACCATCGCCTGAGGGGATTCATACCCCCAGCTCCTCCCTCCCTGGAGCCTGGGCCCGTGCCCAGTCCGTGCCGGCTGGTGGGAGACAGGCTGGGTGTCCCGGGAGGCGGGTGCCGGTGAAAGCTGGAGAACCCCCAGTGGGCACGAGATCACATCACGTGCTGGTCACACAGGAAAAGGCAGCCGCTGAAGGAGCAGCCCCTTCCCCATCCCTTCCACTCCTGGCTTCTCCGACGCCTCCGGCAAAGCGCAGTCAGAATCTCTGGCCAGCTTTGGGGGAGAGCTGGGTGTCTCCGAGCTGGGCCAGCGCCTCTGACTTGTGCCACCTTCTCCCACAGATGAGTGCCCTGCAGAAGGGCTACAGCCAGGTGCTGTGCCAGACCCTGTCGGAGCGGAACTCAGAGATCACATCCCTGAAGAGTGACAGCGAGAACCTGAAGAAGAACAAGGCCGCCACGGCGGGTAAGCAGCGCCATGCAGCACAGGGGCAGCCAGCACCTCGCCCGCCCGTCCAGGCCGCCTGGCCCGGGAAGACGTTGTGCTAATGCACGAGCAGAGGGAGTCGATGCTAAAGGGGCTGGGGGGGAGCCAGCCTCTGACCCAGCCTCACCAGCCACAGCCATTGCACAGCCTGGATCCATCCACGCCCTCAGCCCATCTACTGGGCACCCGCCAGGTACCAGGCACCGTGCTGGCACTGGTGAGCAGTCCAGAGCACTACACTTGGCCAGGCTTCATAGCCTGCGCCTGTAATCCCACTTCTCCGAGAGGCTGAGGCAGGAGGATTGCACATAAAACAGCACACATACGCGACCTCGCTCGGTTTCTGGGCTCAGATACCTGGGTGACTCGGCTCGGGCTCCGAGGGCCCCGCGGCTGCCACCCAGATCCCCTCCCTTGCCCCCATCACCAGCGCCCGGGGGTGGCCGGCAGCCCCAGGCGCTCACCGCTCCCTCCGGCCTCCGCCCTGCCGCCTCCGCGCCGCGTCTCCCTCCTCCCGGCCCCGCAGGACCTGCGCCCACGAGGGCCCCTCACGCCCTCCTGGCGATGCTCCCGAGGCTCCGCGGGCGTCGGTCTCGGGTCCTGCTCCTTCCTCGGGGCCGGGCTGTCCCCGGGCCGCCGGCAGGGCCGAGATGAGGGCGGCGCTCTTACCGCCTCTTGATCCTGTCTGTCTTCGAAACAGAGAAGGTGACATCTTTGCAAAAAGACGTGTTGTCACGGAACGCGCAAGTCCAGCAGCTGAAAGAGGAAGTGGGTGAGCTGAAGAATCAGAACAGAGAGCAGCAGTGCCAGCTGGAGGCGCTGGGCTCCAGGGTGAGCGTCCGCCCCGTGTTTTGCATTTGCCTGATGGCTACACGCTCACTGCGTTGACTTTCACTGCTGCTTCCTGACGCTGGGCCCGGCCCGAGGGCGCCAGGGGGAAACTCGGGAGCCAAATCCTAACGTGCCTTCAGACGACACCAGCGGTGGCCGCGTTCTCCACAGCTCCTCAGGGGACGGTGGCACGTGGCCCAGAGCCAGCCCGGGTGCATTCGGGCCGGCGCGTCCCTGCCCCCGCTGCCCTCTCTGGCCTGCACCAAGCGCCTGTGGGCGCGTGTTCCCACGGCCGGGCCGTGCTTGACGGCGGGACAGCGCCTGCTCTGTGCCCCGACGCCCGCGGGGCCGTCCCTGTGCCCACCTGCACCGCAGAATGCTGGTCTGCGTGCCACTGACGCCAGGAAAGGCTCTGGGCAAATAGGGCCCGGGCCCGCACCCCACCTGCCCGGCGGCCACTCGTCTTCGCTGTT
Organism: Thryonomys swinderianus; assembly: GCA_004025085.1. Lineage (NCBI taxonomy): Eukaryota > Metazoa > Chordata > Mammalia > Rodentia > Thryonomyidae > Thryonomys > Thryonomys swinderianus. Next base: position 80,615 of record PVIC010000883.1, on the reverse strand, counting down.
TGTCCCCACAGTGCTCCGCCCTCAAAGAAGAGCTGAGAAGGGAAGGTGCCCAGGACGGGGAGCTGAGACGCTGCAGAGCCGTGAGTGGGGCGCGGGAACCGGACTCTGACCTTGGCTTTCTGGGCGGCCCGGCCGGCTCCTGGGGCTGCGTCTGGCTGTGGGCGCGGTCTGCACCCCACGGCCTCCACCCCAACAGGAACCGGTGCCGCTGCCTCAGTTTCTCCCGGGGCTGGACAAGGACAGGGCGGGGGTGGGGACGGGCTGGCCCCGGACCCCTCACACGTGCCCCTCCAGCCGTGCCGTGGCCCAGCCGAGGCAAGGGAGGCCTGTCCAGGCGGCCGGTCTCTGCCGCCACAGGAGACAAAAAGCACAGTGCTCATTTCCCCAGATAACCGGCCCTTATTTAGGTCAATGAGAAAATGTACCCAAACCAAGTTAGTGCAGGACGCACGACTGTCGCCCGGCTGCTCCGGAGGCTGACGCAGCAGGACCGCCAGGCTGGCGACTGAGCGAGGCTCCACCTCAGACACATGTAAAAGGCGCCCGGGGTGTGGCTCAGTGGCAGAGCGCTTGCCTGGCCGCGGGGGCCCGGGACCCTTCCCCAGGACCCTGTGACTATTTCTCTTCCCCAAAGAAGGCAGTCCAGCCCCCCTTCCTCCGGGCCTCGCTGCGTCCGTGGGGCGGGGCCTGCTTAGCCACGGAGGCCACGCGCTCGGGCGGAAAAAACACAAGTGGGGCTGATGCCTGCCCCGCGTGGGCAGCGGGACGGGCACGGCTGTGCCAGAGGAAACTGACTTCCCTGCGGTTATGGCTTTTCAGCGAATCCAAGACATGGAGAAAGAAATGAAGAAGCTGAGGGAGGAGCTGAGAAGGCAGAGCGCCACCTCCAGGACGCTGACGGAGAAGAGCCAGGTAGGGCCGCGGCAGCCCCTCCCGGGGGGGCACACAGGGCGGCACCCAGCACCCGTGTGGCCAAGGCGGCACTTACCGCAGCCAGCCCAGGAGGGAGCCGCCTCGCTCCCGCAGTCAGAGGTCAGACGTGGCGGAACTTGAACCCAGAGCTGCCCCCGGGTCTCCCGTGTGTAACCGCTGCTCCAGACTCTGCCTTCCAGAGCTGCTCCTCGCTTTTTTCTTGGCAAGACCCACTCAGCTCCAGATCCTAGTGAGTTTCCTGTTGCTTGGTTATGTTCGGATCCCTCCCGTCATGGGAGAAAATCCTTACTTAGATACAGTGGACTTGAGTCATCCATCACAGTGGGCACTAGCCACACTGAACTATTAAAATTTTAAATAAAGGGCCGGAGGGTTAGCTCAGTGGTTCCGGCGCCTGCCTTGCAAGAGCAAGGTCCTGAGTTCGATCCCCAGTAACCACATATAATGCTGTGGTGGAGACACGCCCACCAACAATCAACACCGCATACCACAGTGCCGGGCGTGGTGGCTCACGCCTGTAATCCCAGCACTCGGGAGGCAGAGACAGGAGGATTGCTGAGTTCGCGGCGGCTTGCCTGGGCACCACAGTGAGCTCAGGGCCAGCCTGAACTATAGAGCTAGACCCTGTCTCAAAAAGCAAAAAAAATTTTAAATAAGTCCGTAAAACATCTGGGCATGGTGGTGCATGACTCTAATCCCAGCACTCTGCGATGCTGAGGCAGGAGGATCCTAAATTTTATCCCGGTCTGGGCAGCTTAAAGACTCAGCAAGATGCTGTCTCAACATTAAAAAAAAAAAAAAATACATAAAAGGGCCTGGAGGATGTATCTCAGTGCGAAGGCCTTGGGTTCCATTTCGGGTGCCACCCTTCCCTCTCCCCAAAAACACTAATAAATAAAACAAACTCAGTTCCACGGTGGCATAGCCGCATTCTAAGAGCCACACAGCTGTGTGTGGCCAGTGGCCGTCCTGCCGGACGGGGCGGAACTAGGCCGTGGCCCATCACCACGGAAAATGCTGTTTTCTCAGCTTGGCGAGAGCAAGGCTGATGACCTCTTCTGCCGTGTAGCCGAGCCGAGGTCCTTAGACGTGTAAACTGAAAACATCTGTCGGGGTCCTGAGCACGGTGGGGAAAATCTGAAGTCTCCTGGCTTGAACCAGCTATGTGATATGATGAGACCATCGTCACCGAGAAAACTAAGAATAGTTTAAGAGCAAATTGAAAAAGCAGGGAATTCTGTGAGAGAGGAATGGCTCAAACACTGAGAAATTACAGCGCGTGAGCACGTTTTCTCCAGCTTTTACTTAGTATCACCACAAACAGTAACCAATAGAACTTCACGAGCTAAAACACCTACTAGACAAGTCCTGCCTGGTGTGTGGCATCTTGGTGATACTATTCCCCACCACCACCCCGAACCAGGGCTTGAACTCAGGACCTTGTGCTTACGAGGCCAAATGCCACTGAGCCAAATCTCTGGCCTTCTTGTTGGTAACATTACAGTTTTCAGAAGAAAATTGACCAGACTTAGTGGGCTTGACAGAAAGAACTAACACAAAATAAAACTAATAGTAGAAACTACACAGTAAAATTTGATGATTTAAAATAAACAGAAGAATCAAATATTCTCCAAAAAGTCAAGATGCACCAAGTATACTCTAGAGGAAGGAAGAAATCTTAGTAGAAGTGAAGGTCACAAAATCAAACACGTGACAGCAGAATGATGCTTGGTTAAAAAAAAATTGATAAGGACCAGAAAACTTGTAGGCAGATCAAATAATATTTGTAAAATTTACCCCCCCCAAAATTGTTCCAGATAAAAATAATTTCAAGAAAATAAAAATGGAAATGGAAACATTACAAAATTTCCTGTACCACTGGCTTAATGAACACCATTCTAAAAATACTTTCTCAATGAAAATGAATAAACTTAAAATAGCTACAGTCATGAACACAGGCTCAGTCTGCTCTGTGGACTATAAATTTGTCTCTATGCCTTTAGCTGTGTCCCACAAGTTTTAATGGGTGGTATTTTTATTATTATTCCGATTAAAAGTGTTTTCCATTTTCCATTGGGGTTTCTTCTTTGGCCCATGGATATAGTTCCTAATTTTTAAAGTACAAGAGGAGTTTCTGATCACCTTTTTAAATTGGCTTTTAGCTTAATTACCCTCTAGTCAGAGAACAGCCTCTGTGTGGTTTAATCCTCTGACGTTAAGTGAGACCCACTTTACGACCTGTGCATCATTCCACCGGGGCGCGCGGTGCCCCCGTTAGATCAGGTTCGCCAGTGGTGTGCAAAATGGCAGTGCTCTTTCTGTTTCTGTTTTCTATCGGTCACTAACAATTGCATTGTTTGTTTGGTTGGTTGGTTGGTTTCTTTTAAGACAGGGTCTCGCTTTGTAGTTCAGGCTGGCCCTGAGCTCACTAGGGTGCCCAGGCAAGCCGCCGCGAACTCAGCAATCCTCCTGCCTCTGCCTCCCGAGTGCTGGGATGACAGGCGTGAGCCACCACGCCCGGCATTGTGGTATGGGGCGTTGATTGTTGGTGGGCGTGTCTCCACGCCCAGCATTATATGTGGTTACCGGGGATCAAACTCAGGACCTTGCGCTTGTGAGCAGGCGCCGGAACCACTGAGCTAACCCTCCAGCCCAACAATGGCGTTTTTAAAATACCGTTGTGCTGGTGGGTTTGTCTGTTTCCTTTCTTAATAGCGTCAGTGTTTGCTTTCTCAGTTTTGAGGCCGTGTTACTAGGTGCGTATAACTTTGCTTTCAATACTTCCCGTTGAGCCAGACTCTGGGATGACCCTCTCCTCTCTAGCATGGTTTTCCCGTTGAAGTCCACGTTGTCATTAGCACAACCCCGGCCCTCCACTAGCTTCCTTTTGACTACAGTTTCATCGTTTTTCAGACTCTTTCTGCCAGTCTTTAAGTTTGGTAACAGCGCACAGGGTCCAGTCCCACAGCCTTTGAGTTGACTCATTTGCGTGCAGTGTAGCATCCGGGCCCCTGGGGTCTGACTGGCCCACACGCAGTGCTCCGCATCCCACCCTGCTGTGCTCCTCCTGCCCCTCCCCATTCTCGCCTTCTTTTGAGTTAAGAGCTTCTTACCTAATTTTCCCCTAATTTAGCTCAGAAATTTTCAGAGTTTCAGTCCCTTTCAGAGCAGGAGGACACCAGCAAGCATCGTGCCTTACCAATCTGATCCCTACTGAATTTTTCGCCCTTTGACTTTTTTTAGCGTGATCCCACCGATCACACCCACGTGCCGCACGTGGCAGGGCTGGCACTCACTGCTGCCTGCGCCCTCCTCACGGCCCCCGACAGGCCCCTCTCTGGCCTCACCCAGACCATTGTCTAAGCTCCGCTCTGTATCTGAAACCCTAATGACCTAATTTACTATGTCGGTATTTTAACATAATCAATAATGCTAATGTTCCGTGATAAAATATTAACAACCTCATCGATATGTTACACGCCCCCTGCCCACCCCCTCGTGGCGGCCGTTGCTTTCCCCCCCTTGGTCACCCACCCGGGGTCGTTTTGCTTCAAAAAGACGTCGCTTCGGTGCTGTCTCCGGGGAGCCCCGCGGATGACAAGTCTAAAGATACCTAGTTCAACCTTCACTCTTTTCTTTTTTTTGAGACAGGGTCTCACTGTGTAGGACAGGCTGGCCCTGAGCTCACTATGTACCACAGCCTGGCCTTGAATTTGCAGTGATCCTCCTGCCTCAGCTTCCCAAGTGCTGGGATTCCAGGTGTGCACCACCATGTGTGGCACCAAGCTAATTTGACTGAGCGTTGAATTACGTCCTTCGTGACGTAGGTGGCGCTGATTACCGCTGTGATCGACACTGGCCCCCAAAGCCTCATGCGTTGGGAGGGTGACAGGGTCCTGCGGTGCAGAGCCGACCAGCTGCTGGGGCCCAGGGACGGTCCCCGGGGTGGGGACCGGGAGGGGTATGTTGGTCCCGGCTCCTCCCTCCTCTCCGTCCTGGCTGCGGGGGGGACAGCTATGGTCTGCCCAGACCGGTCCACCGTGCTGCTTCTGCCATGGCTGGAAACGGGGCCACAGACCTGCCTCCCCTCCTCGCGCTGCGGGCGTCAGGACCGTGTCCCAGCAGGTGACAGTGGCCCGGCAGGCGCGTCATTGTTGTCTTCCGGCTGCATCGTTTGTAGCTAGAGGTCGCAGTTGTGACCCTGCCTGGTGGGCTGCTGCGGTCTGTCTTCTCCGAAGCTGTGTTAGGACTTTGCTGCCCTCTGCCACACGGTAGCTCTACTGTGATTCCTCCGGTGTGAACTCCCTTCCTTACCCTCCGGGGTCCCACCTGGGCTCGTGAGCCTGGGGCTCAGTGTTTGTCCTTAGCTTCGGAGCTGGGGCCGTGCAGAGCAGCGGGGCCGCTGGAGACCGGGGCCGGGGACCGCCGTGATCCTGGTCATGATTTACCGTGACAGTGGACGCCAGAGCCGTGTGGTTGACGCTCCGGACATGACCCTGAGCTTTCCTCTCTCTGCCCTGTCTCGTCACTTTCTGGTGGCCGGGGAGTTAGTTCGGTGGTTCTGGCTCCTGCCGTGCAAGTCCAAAGTCACCAGTTCGATCCTTGGTTTAAAAAAATAAAATAAAATAACAGTAACAGTAACAGTAACAAACCCCAATCATTCATCAGCTTCCAGGCCAGACATCTGCATCCTGGGCTCACGGGTGAGGGCGAGAGGAGGAGCCAGAGGACCCGGGACCCGTTTCTGTGGTGCAGCCCAGGCCCTGGGGACAAGTAGAGAACACTTAACACCCAATTCCTCAGGGTCTCTGTTCAAATAAATTTGATTGTACTTTAAAATAAAACTTAAAATTCAGTACCTCCACTGAGCAAGAAAACAAACCGGAGCCCCCGTAGGCTGTAACTGTGTTTCACGTGTTTGGTGGGCACAGGTGGCCGGCGCCACACGCAGATGGTGGTGCAGGTGGCAGCTGGAGTGGCCCTGGGCCTGGGCTGGGCACGGAGCGGACCGGGCGCCCGCCAGGCGGAAGCCGGGTGTGTGCAGGCTGCGGAGCGCGGGGCGCCTGGGACCCGCCGGTGGGGCTGCTTTCCCAGGGTGCCCCGCGCTGCTGCTCAGAGGACGTCTCCGGAGGGCGCAAGCCTGCTGCGTTTCCGGGGATCGAGCCCAAGGCCTTCGCGCTGAGCGACACCCCAGGCTCCTTTTATTAGTTGTAAGTCAGGGTCTCACTAGGCTGCTGAGTTGCCCAGACTGAGCTCTAAACTTAACAGTCCTCCTGCCTCAGCCTCCCAGAGCACTGGCATTACGGGCATGCGCTGCCACACCCAGCTCGCCTGGGGTCTTTTATTACACCCGTTCGTCTCCTCCTCAGCTTGTGAGGCCCTTTGAGCGCTAGACCCTTTCGTGTGGGGGTGGGGTAGCCTCATCTGGTGGAGCAGGATCCGCTCTGCCCACGCCCGGAATACTGCTCCGCTCTGACATCCACGGCTGCAGGGCCACGCAAAGGCCAGGAGGGGGCAGCACCGAACACCCCCGGCTTGCCCAGCCCAGACCACGCAGAGCACGAAGGCGCCGACCTTTCGGCCCAGCACCCTCTCCGCAGGCTGCAGGCCCTCCACGGCCAGCTCCGCTCCAGGGCTGTCCCCTCTGCTGCTATCGTAACCACGAACGCGCAGGACGGGAATCCCGGCGGGTGACCCGTCAGCGGCCCCTGCGGCCCAGCTCCCTGGGCGTGTGACGCCGCGCCTGACACAGAAAGGGCGCTGGGGCCCGTCCCGGGGGAGGCCGGGCGTGGCCAGCGGGACGTGCTGCTCGGCTCCCCCTCCCCGCGGGCTCCGCTGCCGCCCCGGAACCCCGCGCCCCTCAGACACGCTAGCGCACGATGACAGGTTAGCGGGACAAGCGCGTGCTCCCGTCGTCCTTTCAGGTTGAAGAGAAACTTCAGGAGGATTCCAGGAGGAAACTGCTCCAGCTGCAAGAAATGGGGGACAGAGAGAGCCGCGTAAAAGTCAACTTGGAAAGGGCGGTAGGCCAGGTAGGCAGGCCCGGCCCCTTGGCCTGGCTCCCCGCGGCTCAGGCGCCCAGGCCGCCCTGCGGTGTGCGGGACAGGAGGGAGGCTGAGGCGGGAGGGTGCCTGTGGTGTACTCCCCGGTCTCCGGGCCTGGGCCTCCGGCTGCTGGTGCCTGTGGACATCACAGCAGCCCGCTCTGCTGCCGGAGCCCCTGAGCCCGGCCCTGCGCCCACCGGCCAGCCCCACGTCCCTCCTGGTGTTTTCTCCTAGCCCTCAGTCCTGACCCCGACCACCGTCTTTCTTACCCTGGGGCCCAGCCGAGGCCACAGATGGCGTCCACAGGAAAATGACGCTGTCTGTAGGCCCGCAGCGCCCTGGCGTCCAGAGTCCTCACCAGACAGGGACGGAGGCTGGAGCGGCCCTGACCTACCTGGGCAGCGGCGCGGGCCCTCGATGGCCTGGGGACGCCCGGTGCGCGAGGCCCAGGTGTGAGGCCGGAACCCACGGACGCGACCTCACCACTCCCCAGGTCACAGTCCAGCCCAGGCAGCCGCTGCCAGCCCTGTGCAGGGGCCTGAGAGGCAGCTCCGGGGATCCATGCAACGTGTGTGTGTGTGTACGTGCATGTGCATGGGTGTGTGTGTGTGTGTGTGTGCGCACACGTGCACGTAGGAATAAGAAAGGGTCAGGATGAGAGGGAGAGCCTGTGTTTCTGGGAGGGAGGCTCTCGTGCCGCACAGACCCCAGAAGGGCCCTGAGCCCCAGAGGGTGAGAACCGCAGTCCGCAGAGGGCCCCGCAGCGGTGCCCACGGGCTGTCCACGCCTTAGCCCGGCAGCGGGACCGGGCTCTGGCCTCCTCTGGCTCTAGGGTGCACACGAGTTCAGAAAGGTGTGGCTGCCAGGCCGAGGCTGGGCCTCTTCGGCAGACACGGCCACGCCACACGCACACCCGGCCGCTTTTCTCAAAGTTCCTCGGCCGGTCGGCCCAGCACGGGCCTTGCCAGCTGCACACCTGGTGTCCTGTCAGCTGCCCTGTCCTCCGCACCCTCCAGTACACACCTGACCCGAGGGCGCGACCTGTGCCCTTACCCAAGGGCCAGGATCCCCGATAGGCTCTGGGCAGAGGTCACCTGGAGGGCCTGGCTCCTCCACATGCCAGCTCGAGAAAGAGAGACAGACAGACAGACGGAGAGCAGCACCCCTCTCTGCCACTCGTCTTCCCACCGCCTCACCCTCCCCAGCCCTGCCCTGTCCGGCATTGCGCCCTCCCCAGCAGAGTGACCCCAGGACAGAGCCCCTGGTCCCGAAGCCCCATCCCGCCCTCCGTCCTGGGCCTTGGGCGACCTCTGCTCCCCAGACAGCCAAGCGCGGGGACCTGCCCTGACCGCCTCCTGTCACCGGCTGTGCTTCGCTTGCAGGGGCCTCAGGCTGACCCTGGGCTCCGTCGCCCTCCCCGGCCGCCCAACTCCCGGGTGCTGTGAGCTCCTGGCTCTTGAAGCCCTGGATTTCTCCCCTGGCCCAGTGGCCCTCCGGGTCTCTCCAGAGCTGTAGGTTGGAGTCTTTGGTCCCCATATCTTTCCACTGGTCACGAACGCGGCCAGCGGGGAGCAGCCATGCAGGTCTGTCCGAGAAGGCGGGCCTTTGCCTCTGCCTTTGCATGGCGTCCAGGACCCAGATTCTGTGAGACCGTGGCCCTGCCCTTCTGCCCACCCTGACCCTCACACACCAGCACCCGGCCGGCAGCCCAGCTGCCAGGCCGGAGGCAGAACTGCCTGCCTCAGACAGCTGCGTCTGTGCCCAGGCTCCCAGGGTGTTTGCCGAGGGCTGCCTCCGTCACAGGCCATGTCCTAGGCCCAGGAGAACAGAGATGGCCACAGTGGACAGCGTCTTGGGACATCTGTGGCCTGAGACTCGACACAGCGGAAGAGGGCATCCTGTGCCTGGGCGCCTGGGCTGATGACACGATTCACTTGAGCTGTCAGCTTCAATATTTATTCCACAGTCTGGTGCCAACTTAGCAATGATAGAAGAACTCCGGGCCCAGACCTCCCATCGGAGAGCTGGCAGTGTGGGCTGTGTCGAGGGCCCGCACTGCGCGTGCTCCGCTCCGCGAGGCTGGCCGGCTACGCAGGCTTCCCGCACAGCAACTAAAGCCCGCGGTGCGCTCTGCGCCTGAGAAACAGAAGGGCTGACGACCAGGATACCCAGGAAGGCGTGCAGGGCCGCTGGACACGCTGCCCGCCCCTGCCCGCGCCCCGCAAGCCACAACTGACCTGTCACCACCCCTGTGCCACAGCTGGAGCACTTCAGAAGCCAGGTCATCCAGGCCACCTACGGGCAGGCGACGCCGTCTCCGGACAAGCCCCTCACCGACCAGCAGGTTCGTGCGGCTGCCTGCGGGAGAGGCAGCTTAGCTCCCTGCTTTGCAGCAGTGTGTGTCTGCAGGGCACAGTTAAAACACTCGGTCCTTGACCCTTTCAACCTCCCCGCCCCCCTCGCTTTCCTGGGCCTCCTTCCCAGCCTCGCAAAGAAGCGACTCCTGGACTCACTGGTCCTCTATATGGTGCTTTGTTTTTTGTCTCCACTGTTCTAACCTTGACTTTGTAATGTCTTTCCTTATGCTGGTTTCGGGTTTGGTCCTTTCCTCTCTCGGGCCGCACGGCGGGTCCTTAGGGGACTCACTGGGGCTCGCCGTCCTCCTAACAGCGCGTTACACGGTGACCTCGCCTCTGCGGCGCTTCCGTCGTGTCCCATGAGTTTCGCTCTGTTCTGCTTCCATCCTCGTTTGCTCCCAGGAGCGTTTTCCTCTGGGATCCACTGATTACTCCATGTTGGTTGATCTCCGTGTATTAGTTGATCCCCGTGTCTTTGCAGCCTTAAACAACAGAAAAGGGGTTGAATCATCCCCTGCACAGCCCGTGTCCCAGCAGGACGAAGCCAGAAATCAACAGCAAAGGAAGCCGCACACCCCTCTTTGAGATCTGAATACCAGACCCCGGGAGCATATGTTTCTGTTTTTGTCGGTGGCACATATTTTTCACACTGTTGCTACACCATAAACATTTGTTTTGATTTGACGGGATTTCCTGGCTTTTAAAGGAAACGCCAGTTACATTCCCTTGAAATGGGCCTGAGAAGATCCAGTTCAGCGGGGCAGGCTCCCTGCTGGTCACCAGCCGCGCACGCGCCCAGGAGGCACAGGGGGAGGCCCCTCGCCCGGTCCGCGTGGCGCCTGCCAGGTCCAGGACCCCTGCCGGCCCGGGGTCAGAGCGCAGGGAGAGAACCCACGTGGCTCTCCGGGCAGGGGCAGGGGCACCTGGCCTGGGTGCGCGTCGGCGCCAGGGCGGCCAGTGCGGGAGGACCCCGGGAAAGAGCTCTGACCCAGGAGGGCGCCCGTGACAGCGTCGGCAGCTCGGGCTGGGCAGGTCACGGCCTTGCTGGTCACCGCCAGCTCCACTGGACACCGCGGTGCCCGCCCCCACGGCCACCCAGCACGGAAGGGAACAGCCCTTCCCTCTCTCACCAGCTCCTGGAGAGGATCGCGCAGGTCGCCAGGGGCCACATCGGCCTCCGGGAGGGCAAGCGGAGCCCGGACGGGGACGGCCGGCAGAGCAGCCCCTGGAGGGAGGACATGGCGGAGGACGCGGGGAGGCTGCAGACGGCGCTGGACAGCTGCCAGGTGCCCCACCCCCACCCCCACCATGGCCACGTCCATCTGTCTGTCCTCTGGTGCCCTGGAGAGGGTCAGCCAGCAGTGCTTGGCTTTTCCCTCCTTTTCTCTGTTGGAGAACAGAAAAGCAGGGGCCTCAAAGTGACTCCCGGGTGAGTGGCCGTGGCCAGCACGGCCTCTCTGAGAACAGGTGGCCCTGGGGTGGGCGAGGTTTGTGTCCAACCATGAAAATTTTGTTCTGTACTAAACAAACCTTTTTCTTTGCCATTCTTCCCTAAAAACTGTAGTATAGCAACTATCTACCATACATAGCATAGTCATTGTATTCATTTATTTATTTTAGTATTTTGAGACAGGGTCTCGCTTTATAGTTCAGGCTGGCCCTGAGCTCACTGTGTAGCCCAGGCAAACCTTAAACTCACAGCAATCTGCTGCCTCTGCCTCCCCAGTGCTTGGATGATGGGCGTGAGCCCCCACACCCAGCACTGGTGTGTGTGGTTCCTCAAACTCAGGACCTTGCCCTTCCCAGGCAGACGCCGAACCACTGAACTAAATCCTGGGCCCATTACATTTAGTATTATGATTCCTCTAGAGGTGATTAAAGCAGAGCAGAGGCTATATGCAAATTCTATGCAAACACCGGGCTTTCTGTAGAAAGCGCCCGAGCGCCCTCAGACCAGTGTCTACAGGGGACAGGGCTGGAACCAGCACCACACCCCGGCACGAGGAGCTGGCGTGGGAAGGCCACGCGCAGAGAACAAGAAAAATCCAGCTCTCACACTATGTCCAGGGGAACAAAAGAACCAGCCCGGCTCGTTACCTGCGTCTCCTTTATTGGCACAGCAACAAAAACTGTCTCCACTGTGCTGTCTTTACCTGGGGCGGAGTCAGGGCCACAGCCCGGTGCACCTCAGCCTCCAGCCTGCCCGTCAGACCGGAAGCCGTTTCCGCTTTCCCTTGAAATCAGCAGCCACTATTTGGGAGCTTGTTCAAGGGCCTTGTCCTCAGTGCTCTTCCCAAAATACCGGGCCACCACGGTCTCAGCGCGACTTCTGGGGGCTGGAAGGGGGCGGAGCCTGGGCCTCGTCCCAGCCGGATGGCGCGTGGCAGGCTGGCTTCGCGACTGCCCGTAGCTTAGAGGGAGCTCCTGGTGCTGGGTCAAGAAGCCCGGTCCCGCGGGGCCCACGCCAGCGGCTGTTTCCGGTCCGGTCTGGGCTGCTCACAGCTCCGTCTGCTTTCAGGGCTGCATGGAAACGTCCTGCTGCAGCAGGGACCTGCAGAAGGAGCTGGAGCTACTGCGAGGCCTGCGGCTGAGGGCGCCGCTGTCGGGGCTCCAGCGGGTGACCCTGGCCGTGCTGGGCCTCTCGCTGTCCTGGCTGGAGGGGACGGAGCAGCTCCTCAGGGACCTCGGCCTGCAGCTCTCCGGCTCCAGCAAAGGTTACTGGGACTCTCGTTCTCACGTGGTTGTGTGACTCTAAAATGCCGGGACGCACCCCCTGCGCCGCGCGTCCGTTGGGGTGGGATGTGGTCTGGTGTTCTCTCCCCACTCGCCTGTCTTGGAACGTGGTTTTCCTTCCCGACAAAGACACCCACACTGTGCATGGCGCACACACCTATAATCTCAGCACTTAGGAGGCTGAAGCAGGAGGATCACCACCACGAGTTCAAGGCCAGACTGGACTACACAGTCCATTCAAAGCCAGCCTGTATTACAGAGCGAGACCCTGTCTCAAAAAACAAAAAACAGGAGTTTACTGAATAATGCAAAAAAAAAAAAAAAAAAAAACACCAGGGCCGGAGATTTAGCTCAGTGGTTCTGGTGCCTGCCTCTCAAGCACAAGGTCCTGAGTTCAATCCCTGGTAACCACATACAATGCCGGGCATGGTAACTCACACCCACCAGCAATCAGTACCACACACTGCAGTGCCGGGCGTGGTGGCTCACGCCTGTCATCCCAGCACTCGGGAGGCTGAGACAGGAGGATTGCTGAGTTCGAGGCTTGCCTGGGCTACACAGTGAGCTCAGGGCCAGCCCGAACTACAAAATGAGACCCTGTCTCCAAAAAAAAAAAAAAAAAACAAAAACACCACAGTGGAGCATGGTCACTGAGGAGATGAAACACAACAGAGACAAAAGGAAGATTAAATCGCAGATACTCTCCCTCCTGTCCTCCCACATAACTAGAGTGCTGATTCTAATTTCCACAGCCTTTTCCATGGAAATCGCTGTGTGACTCTAGGCAGGTGCCTGTCCCTTTCTGTGCCTCAGCTTCCTCACCTGTCAGGTGCAGATATTCAGACAGACCCACCTCTGTGGGTCCCTGAGAGGGTTAAATGCGTGGATCTACCTGGAGCGCTGAGAACACTGACTGAGTAGAATCAGTTTTACCTTCGCTCACTGAGTCTTTTAATCTGTAAAGAGTAACGGCCCGTTACGCCCAGTTTTCTTTCGATCTGCTGCCTCTGGCACGGCACCCGGGCCCTCCGTGTCAGGCACACAGGTCTTCACCGTGGCGTCACAGACAGTGCAGAAGCAGCCTGTCCCCTAACACGGCTGTCTGTGTTACTTCCGGGTTTCCGGGCTCAGCCCCGGGTTTCCTTCCGGGTTTCCAGGCTCAGGTCACGGCGAGCGGCCGTCAGGTCCCGGAGGCCGAGCTGCCGCGGTCACTGAGGTGGAAGGTGCGGGCTGCCTCCCTCGCCTCGGGTGGACACCGCCGCTGAGCAGGACAGCGACACGCAGGGGTCAGAACCAGGACGCTTCCAGGCCGCGGCCGTGTCCCTGTACAATTCTTCCGACTTCATTCTAGTGTCCGTTTTCACCGTCGTCACCGGGGCAGGCAGCGGGCCTCCCGCCGGCAGGACGGAGGCCAGGACGCTGCTAAGCTCCGCCCGGCACCGTGACCGCGGCCTGCGGCTCTTCTCTCACGCACCCCACTCACTGCTCTGCACAAGTCGCCTCTCGGAGCCCCTCGCGGCTCGCTTGGCGCCCGGGCAGCCCCGACCCAGGCCCCGCAGTCCCGCGCGCCGCAGCCGCTCAGAGGCCCTCTGCCTCGCCCACCACACAGGGCCGAGCTCCGAGGCGGGGACGGGCCCCGGCTCACCAGGCCCTCGCTCCCCTCCACGGTGTTTAAAGCAGGCTGCCGTGCTCTAGACCCCTGTTCCAGGATGCCGCCTTCGGCCGGCCTGCTGCCCCCGCGCGCCCTGCGGAGGCTCCGCTCCTCCCCCGCCCTGCACCCCTGCGTGGGTCTCCTGTGGCTGTGACAAACTGTGAGCTTCGCGGCTTCAAACATGTGTTTATCTCTGGAGACTGAAGCCCAAGTTCAGCTTCCCCGGGCAAAGCCGGGGGCAAGGCCGGTTCCTGCCGGGGGTCGGGTTCCGGGGCCGGTTCCTGCCATCACATCTTCTTGCAGCTTCTAGAGTTTGGTGTGTTGGCTCATGGCTGCTTGCTCTGTTTTCAAAGCCAGCAGCATAGCAGTTTTAGCTCCTTTTCTGCCGCCTAACTTCCCTCTGTCTGTCTGTAGATAAATCTTCCTCTGTCTCCTGCTTCTAAGAACCTCGGCTAATCCAGAATAATCTTTCATCTCAGAATGAGACACAGCTCGTTTGGAAAGTCCCCTTCGCTGCCTGTGGTGCCGTCTCGGGTTCCAGGGGTTGGGAACGGCGTGTCGGCGGCCGCCTGCCCAGCCAACCAAATTCTACCCCATGAACCAACCCTTGCCATTCTCAGACTTCTGCCCATGCGGTGCCCACAGCCAGTGGCCTCTTTGAACCCATCCTGGGGACGATCCCGCCTCCGAGACCCTCACAGGCCCCTCCCCCTGTGCTGACGCGCTGCCCGGGTCCCCCCTGTGCCCTGCGGACCTCTTGGCTCAGACCGGGGCTCAGGCCTGCAGGGAAAGGGTCCGCACAGCCCCACAGCGGCTCGGCTTGTCCGGGACACCCTCGGGGCAACCGCGTTCTGTGGGCGGTTCTTACTTTCCGACTCTAAAGGGGACTTGGAGTCTGGTGTGAGCAGAGCCGGTCAAGCACTGTACAAGCACTGTACAAGCACAAGTCGGACGGCAGCTCAGCCGCGTTCCTGATGGAGGGCCGGGTCCTTCGTCCCCGTGTCTGCCGCGCATCAGAAAGTGGGGGCCACGGATGGGTGCTCACCTTCTTCCTGCTTCTCCTGTTCAAGGCTTCTCTGTGTATCTCACCTGCCTTCTGGAACACTGTAAAGGAATTACAAGCCAGACCCAAGAACTCCAGGTAATTCTTAAATTCTTTTTTTTTTTCTGTCCAAAGGTCTCTTCAGCTCCTGCTTGGCATCTGTACAGCACTGTGCATTTGAGCTCTGTTTGCTCCCTGGACTTAGCCCACACTCTGCAAGGGTGAACCGATGTCTCCATTAGCACAGGAAGAGAGAGGTTCAGCACAGCAGAGACCCGGTGCTGCCCCTGTCTGGGCTCCTGGCCTAGCCGTACTGCTTGCTTACCCTGGTCAGAACCCAGAAGACTAGATGCCATCACATCTCAAAAATTATCTCTGCGAAACGCAACAGCAGAAGAGCAGGGCCGGGGGTCCAGCAGCAGCATTATCAAAAGGAGTGTTCTAAAGGCGGACAGTCTGGAGACTGTGTCCTTCTGGTAGCTGAGGCACAGCTGTGCTGTGTAAGAAGCAGCCACATTCAGCGGCTACTGTTCCCCACTCATCTGCCTGGGCTCAGCAGCTGGCTGGGCCCCCCTCACCCAGGTGTCAGACCTAGCTGACCCCGGCCTGTGGAGCAGCTCGGCCCTGCTCCTGGGTCTCTCTGGCTCCTACAAGCCAGCCTGGCCTGCTCTCTGGAGGCTGTAAAGGGAGGAAGGGAGCAGGACCAATTGCGCAGGGCTTTCCAAGTCACAGCTTACCTTCTGTCTACTCAAATCCTATTGGCCAAAGCAGGTCACATGGTTGAGTAGGGTGCCCAAAGAAGGCTGTGGGTTGGCACTGCAAGTTATATAGGCCAAGACATAGACAAGAGGGAGGCTGGAGAATGGATATCATTCCAATCAGCCATGGAAAAGTGAGTCCAGGGCTCAACAAACATCTCTAAAGAGCTGACAGTAAATAGGAAATATCTTGGGCTTGCAGACCACACAGTCGCAGTTAAACCGATCAACCCTGCGTGGGCTTTGTTTGCAAAGCGTGTGGGGGACCAGAGCTGCCCTGCGGACTGTAGTGTGTCGACTCCTGGTCCGGCCCGTTCTCCTCCTTTGACAGAGAGGGCCGCGGAAGTCCCCAGGGGCTGCTGATTGTTGGATTGCCACGCAGCTCACTGTCAAAGAACTGAGACAGAACCCCAGCGCTGCTGGCTCCTGCCCACTAACTGACCCACCTCGCGACTGTTTACTGAGCTCCTCTAGGTACCAAGCACGAAGCCCTGAGGCCTTTCCATTGCCCTCACATTTTGTCCTTACGACTCTAAGATGCAGATAGTGTGAGTGACCTTGTTTTCTGAGTGGAGAAGATCTCACGAGAAACCAGAGCCAATGTTCTGTCTCGATCCGGAGTCTGAAGTCTTAACCTGTGCACTTCCCTGCCAGTGACCAGGCTAAGGCTCGTCTGCGTGTCCCTGTCGTTCTCGTGAGCACCTTTGCCCGCTGAGAGGCAGACGATTTGTCGGGACCCGTGGAAAGCCTCCTCCGTTCTGGCCCATCGGACTCGGCCTCCTTTTCCTCACCTTAGGTCCAGATGAATAGTTCCCAGGAAATGCAGCAGGCTGTGCTGCAGGAGGCGCTGAAGGAGCATCTGGCGGAGAAGGAGAAGCTGCAGGAGGAGCGGCTGGAGCTAGAGGAGAAGCTGGAAGCCGGAGCCAAGCGGCTGGTGGAGGAGAGGGAGGTGAGGTGGCAGAAGCCAGTGCGGGCCTTTCCTGGGGTGGGCCGGGGGGCCTCGCCACTCCTGGACTCTGCTCTGCGGCAGCAGGATTTAAACAGCAAGATCAGCCTGGAGAGGCAGGAGAGATGGGGTTTGGGGCAAACGCCACACTGTGTCTCTGCGTTGCAGTTGACTGTACAAGTCAGGCTCGTTACTGCCAGCCCTGGTGTGTAAGGGACAGGCCGCTCCTAAGTGCGCCGAGGTTCGGACTATTCCAGGCTCCTGCTTTCTCTGGAGACATCACAGAAAACAGGAACCACACCGCCGCTCACCTTTCTTGGCACCAGGGCCGCCAGAGGTGCTGGCTCAGGCGGAGGGAGATGGCGGGGATCGGGCAGACACAGACGCGGACTCCGAGGGCCGGGGCTGCGCACGGCGCATGTGGAGAGGCCGCGGGGAGAGCCCTCCCAGCCCTGCAGCCGCCCTTCCGGAGGAGGCTGGGAGCGGCCCTCACCCTTCCTGAGCCGCTCCCAGCCTGGCCAGGGCCTCGGCCTTGTGACACTCAGGGACCTGCCAAGCGTTTTACTTCCTCGACTGCCTCCCTCGAGGTCAGTGGCCTGCGAGGCTGGCACACGCCTGGAGCCATTTACGGGTTTTAAGATACTCAGCCTTTCCTTTCCCGGCTTCCCGGGCTCAGCTGGAAACGCCGAAGCTGACGCCGTCCAGGGCCAGCCTCCGCCATCACCCACACCGGCTCTCTGGCCTCTGCTGGCCTCCACTTCTTCCAGTTCTGTCCTCCAGTTCACATCGGCACCTGAGGACATCTTCCTCCTCCTCCTGCCTCTTCTCTCTTTGCCTCTTTCTCTGCTTTTCTGCCTTTTGTGAAATGAAGACTGAAAAGGAAGAAGCGTGGGACACCCCATGAAGATGTATGAGGGGCAGCCCTGCGTCAGGGTGGCGCAGCTTGAAGAGCAAACCAGATAGAGGGGAAGCCGTCACCCGGAGAGGGAAGTGACGGCAGCCGGGACCTGGGGCCCTTCGGACTGCTCCCGCGCTCCGCTGCTCTCTCCCGCCTCACACTTCTCCTCCCTGTAGCGTCAGCGCCCGGGAGCCCGAGTGTTAAATGTGGAGTGATCTCCCGTCGCTGGGCTGTGGGCCGTGAGCGCCAGCATGCGACGCGCCCCTTACTCTGCGGGCTGGCTGCAAAGCCCCTTGACGCAGCCCGAGCGGAGGGAGGAAGGGGTGTCGGTCCGCTCCTGGCTCCCTCCTCCTTGCTCACTTTCCTGTCGCGGGCAGCAGACCGCAGGAGGAGAGGCGTGTCCTGGCTCCGCTCGGGAGTCCAGCCGGGGTCAGCAGCTCTTGTGCGGACCGAGCGGCCAGGCCCGAAGCCGAGGCAAGCCGCTCCTGCCGGGGCGGCCGGGAGGCAGAGAAGGAAACAGAGCCAGGAAGGGGCTGCGCCCATGACTGGCCTCCAGCCAGGGCCCACGGGTGACCGCAGCCACCTCTGGCACCTCCCAACCCACCCTCCTTCCCTAAGCCCGCCCTGGGCTGGCACGGTTGTAGGGGTCACTGGGGCCCCACACCGTAGCCCATCCCTCCTGAGACGTGGGCACTGAGCGCTCGGCCCTGGGACCACCTAGGACCAGCTCAGACTTCTGCCCGGGGCCCCGGAGTAATAAACATCCCGAGTGGCACCCTCACCTCGCCCGCCCTGAACACCTCTGTGCCGTCCCCAGCCTCCTCAAGAGTCCTGACGCGCTGGGCTGGCTCGTAGCTCAGCAGCCCGGTGCCTGCCTGGCATGCTCGAGGTCCTGAGTTCGATCCTGGTATCAAAGGTGAAAAAAAAAATCCCAGTACATTTTAGCACTTCGCTTCAATGGCAAAACAAACTTGGCATTCCTTCTTTTATCACACATTGTTAACTGTTGTTTGATTACCCTCACACTAATGCTTCAGATCAGGAGTTGGTAAATTTTTTCCAAAAGAAAAAAACACGAAGTGAATGTTTGTTCAGTTTTGCCAGCCGAACAGTCTCTAATGACTTCTCAGTTCTGCCATTGGGCAAAAGCAGCCGTAGACCACAAAGAACAAGGGACGTTCCAATAAAACACAGGCCGGGGTCCGGAGTGGGCCTATCGGCCATCACCTCTTAATGCCTGTGAGGGATACAGGCGTGAGACTCCAACAGGCCGGGGTTCGATCCCCTGATCGCAGGATCTCTTGCGTAGCTGCCTGGTCCAGCTCACGGCTGTCCACTCTCTGCTCCTCAGGTCAAGTAGTGCTGTCCCCAGGGCACAGGTAGGGAAACTGAGGCTCCCGTGCATAAGTCCTCACCCAGGCCCCGCACAGGCTCCACCAGGGCTCTGCCGCCCACAGCCTCCCATGGGTGTGGTGAGCAGTGCAGGGTGAGCCACTCAGCCTGGCAGCGTCCGCATCCCCGCCATGGCAAATGGGCACCAGCAGCCATGTCTGACTTTCAGGCTTTGGAGGACAGTGTTGCCCAAGAGAGAAACAGAGCCAAGGAGGAGCAGAGGAGGGTCCGCGAGCTGGAGGAGCGCCTGGCACAGCAGACGAAGGTGCGCGGGCAGGGCCGGGCGGCCCGGGTGCCCCTGGGAAGGCTGCGGCCTAGTCACTGAGGCTGCCCGAGCCCGCGCCCCAGCTCCTCTGCCCGCAGCCCCCTGGGTGAGCCAGGGCCAGGGCAACCAGGCACAGCCGGCAGAGCCAGCCTCACACCGCGGCTCAGGTGCTCACACCGCCCCTGCCGCGCAGGCTCTGGAAGACGGCCTGGCCCAGGAGAAAGACAGAGCCCGGCAGACCCTGGAGGAGGCGCAGAGGAGGGTCCGCGAGCTGGAGGAGCGCCTGGCCCGCCAGGAGGAGGTACGCCGCCCAGGGGGGTGTGGGCGAGTCAGACCCTTCCCGGCGCCGAACCAAGGCCTTCGCGTGGAACTACACACCAGCACTTCAGTTCGGGCTTTGTTCGGAACCAGGGATCAAATTCAGGACCTCACACTTGCCAGGCAGCTGGTGGCACCACTCAGCTGAATCCCCAGCCCCCTTTTAATTGTTTATTTTGGGCCAGGATCTCACCGAGTCACTTTTTTAATCTGGGCTCAAACTTGCAGTCCTCCTGCCTCAGCCTCCCAGTCAGCTGGGATGACAGGCACTGGGCCCCATGCCTGGCTGGACATGGGTTCCAAAGCCTAGGCCCGGCTGGGTGGAGAGTATGATGGCACCTTCCTGGGACCACTGGCACTGGGCCGGGCTGGCTGCTTCGAGACACACAGGGGGAGGAGGGGTCCTCCGGAGAGACCGGAAGTTACAGCCTTGACAAGCAGTGGGAAAAGCCGTGAATGATATAAAATACACTCCGAGCTGGGGCTTGGGAGGCCGATCAGAGCAGGCTGTGTGGGTCCCACAGGCGGGATGGGGGGTCCAGGGCGCGGACACAGCCGCCTCCAGCCCCAGCCCCAGTCCGAGGAGCCCTCCCAGCCCAGAGCCCTGCCCACTGCGGGCCCCAGGAGGCCGAGAGGCCCGCCCTCGGGTGCGGTTGGGTCAGTCTCTCCCCCGTCAGGGCGTCGGCCCGGCCATCCCGGCCCCTGCAGGCCGCGTCCACTTCCTCCTCCTCCTGGTGCCGAGCTGCGGAATCTGTTCCCGTGGCCCCAGCCCCAGACCCTGGTACTCCTGTCAAGCTCCATGGGCCAGCTCTGATCCCCAGAGCCACCGAGGGGCTGTAAATATGTTGTTTGTCCCTAGAACGTTTGATTTTAAATTTGTAAGAGTTTTTTAAGAAATCCAGATTTCCATCGTCCCTTGGAAAGTCTGAAAATGTAGCCTCCGTTTCCACCCGCCAGGAGGACTGGGCTCCACCGAGTAGCAGCGGCTCGTCGCGGTCCTCACCAGGCCCTGGCGGGCCGGACAGCCCAGAGCACTGTCCGTATCTGTCTGCCGTTTAATATTTCGTTTCTTCCTGAAGTGTAATACCAGAACCGAACACTGCTCTGGCTGTGGAGGCTGGGAAAGACTCCCGACCTCCTGGGGGAGAGGGTGTGCGCCTGTCAATATGACCAAACTAGCTTCAGGGGAAGCTATTAGGTTGTTAATTCAGTTCAGCGTGTGGCTGCCCTGGCCCGTTACGCTCAGTGGCTTCACTAATCCCTCGGTCCTGAGGCAGCACAGAGGACGGCAGCCTTGAATTTGGAGAAGACAGGAGTTCAAAACCCGGCTGGCCGACTTGCTGGCGCACAGCTGTACCAGCATCTGCCTTCTTGCAGGGGGTTGTGTGGCCAGGAATCCTGGTGATGGGGACGCCCCCGCCTGGCCCCGCTTGTAGGCCCGGCCCTCCTCCGCCCCGTCCCCTGCGGCCCTTCGTGCACAGTCAGGGGACCTCCGGGGACTCACCAAGCCCACAGCGGGGCTGGGCTGGGCCGGCCAGGAGCCTGGCTGCCCCGTGCTGCAGAGACACCCGCCGCTCCGGGGTCGGCTGCCATTGGTGATGCGGGTGCCCCAGCCACGGTGCGGCTCGACCTGCCCTCTTCCCGGACCTTCCGCCCCTCTCCCAGGTGACTCTTTCCCAACCAAGAGCCTCTAGGTCGCAGTCTGGGTTGGGGCGGCGTGGGCAGAGCAGGCACACAGGGCCTCTTCCTGGCAGGGCGCCTCCTGGTGGCTCGGAGGCCCTGGCTGGGCACACCCGGGCGTGCTCCACAGCTCCCGGGAGAAGCCGCCGCGGAACCTGCCTGGACCGCGAAGCGAGCGCGGCCGCCGGCGCTGTTTCCCGAGGGCTGGCTGGGCGTGGGCCGGAGAGCTCGTGAGGTCTTCTCAGTGCAGAACGCGCAGCAGCTCTGCTGTCCTGTGGATTAGGCGCTTTCAGTGGGCTCCTCGGGGCCCTCGGCCCGGATATAATGGAAGCCGGGTTCCAAGTCCAATTCTGGCCAACAAGCTGTGTTGAAAGATGCCCATTTGAAGCCGAGGTGCCCTTCCTGGGGTGGCCAGACCAGGGCCAGGGCGGCGGCTCGCGCCTGTGCCAGCCCCTCGCCGAGCAGCTGTGCAGGGACGCCAGGGGAAGGGCCTGGGCGGGGGCCACGCGGGGCCGCTGTCCCCCTGCAGCCGGCAGCGTCCTGGGCGCCGCACCCCCACACAGCCACTGTGTGACCCACCGTGGAGCCCGGTTCCGTCTCACGGATTTGACCGCACGGTGGGAGCCCCGTCATTAATGCGACGCCTCCCAGCACAGAGGCGCCCTGTTTCGGCCCCGCCGGCACTGCCAGGACTGGGGGCGGCCGCAGGCTGGGGACACACCCGGGCCCTCGGCGCCCCTGTCCATGTCTCATCCGCAGAACGGGGCCACGCACAGCGCTCACAACAGGTCACGGGGGGGCAGCAGGGCCGCCCAACACGTGGCACTGGCGTGGGACGGGCAGCTCTGCCCCGGGGCGGGCACCCACGGCTCGCTGGCTTCCAGGCCTGGGAGCGCAGCATGGCCCGTGAGAAGAGGAGGGCGAAGGAGGCGCTGGAGGCGGAAAGGAGGCACGCGCAGGACCTGGAGGACCTCCTGACCCAGCAGAGGGAGGTACGAGCGGCCGGGTCCCTCGGAGGGTGCCCGAGCGCGAGGTGGCCAGGCAGGCAGATGGCCGAGCGGCGCCCGCACCTGCCACCCGCAGTGCCCTGGTCTGTGAAGCGGGAGTGTGCAGCCCCAGCCCCGGGTAAGTGTACTCAGCACAGCACCTCTGGGAGTTGGAGCGAGGCCCTGGCACGGGGCCTGATGGCACAGAAAGTGTGTCCCAGTCTCGCCCCCCTTGCCCAACTCCCGCCAGCCAGGTACTTTCCAGCGAGGGCTGGGCCTGGTGCCAAGATGCCAGTTTAGTCCGTGGCTCGGTGCCCAGTAGTGTGACCTGTGCCTCTTGGGCAGATCATTTCCTGAACACGAGCCGGATGTCTGAACAGTGAATCAGTGTCGTCATGTGCCCGGCTAAGCCACATCCAACCCTGGCTCCTGCCCCAGCAGTGCCCAGCCTGGCCTCTCTTCCCTGGTGCCCCCACCACTGGGCACCATACTACGTGCCCTGGCGGCCCTGGTGGCGATGTCTCCCCCTCTGCGGGCACCTGAGGCCTGGCCCTTGACCCGCAGCTCTCCGAGAACAGCATCGCCTGTGAGCGGTACAAGGCGAAGGAGGCCTTGGACAGGGAGAGGCGGCGGGCGCAGGGCCTGGAGAACCACCTGACCCAGCAGAGAGAGGTATGCGCTGCGCGGAGAAGACGGGAGCCGCAGAGTCGGGGTTCAAATCCTGCCCTGCCCCTCTCCAGCTGCGGGCCCCACACTCAGGTGAGGCGTGTGTGGCCGCCGGTTTACACCCAGGACACAGAGCGCACATGCGGGGAGCAGGGCACCAGGCGTAGTGTCTGCTCATGGCACTCAGACACGGCGGAGCAGGACCCCAGCCCAGCCCTCTTGGGGCCCCGGAGCCCCCAGTCCTCAGCCCTCTGCTGCAGTTGGGCTCCCCATGGGTAAGAAAGGCCGATGGGGTACGGGGGCATCAGGGTGTGGACACCTGGGCTCCTGGGCACTTCCTGTCCATTTCCCATCAGGGCTTGTCCCAGGGATGGGCGTCACCTTCCAAACTGAGACGCAGTCAGCAACACGGCCAGCAGGTGAGGGGCCGCGGGGACAGAGGAGGCGCTCAGCCAGCGCCTCACCCCCGGAGGGCCCCAGTGTGCAGAGGACACACACGCGTGGATGCCGACAACACACCCCAAAGTCAGACCAACTGCGAAACACACAGCCTGGCGATTGTGGGTTAAACTGAGGTGGAGAAAACTCGGCTGGAAAGGACTTCCCAGGGCCTCGAAGTCCCCTGACGCGTGTCCTGCATCATTCTCTTCAGAGAAAGCCCCCCGCGGAGGCGCCTCTGGGGAGTCAGGACCGGGCCTGTGTGTCCGCTGAGCGGGCCAGGGGTGCCAGGCACCTTGCACAAGACCAGCGCAGGAAGCGTGGCAGCCGGCCCTGTGGACAGGAGGGTGGGATTCACTGGGCGTGTGGGGAGGGCGGACTCACAGGGCGTGTGGGGAGGGCGGGCCTGACTGGGCGTGTGGGGAGGGCGGCCTCACTGGGTGTGTGGGGAGGGCGGCCTGACTGGGCGTGTGGGGAGGGCGGGCCTGACTGGGCGTGTGGGGAGGGCGGCCTGACTGGGTGTGTGGGGAGGGCGGGCCTGACTGGGCGTGTGGGGAGGGCGGGCCTGACTGGGCGTGTGGGGAGGGCGGCCTCACTGGGCGTGTGGGGAGGGCAGCCCAGGCCTAGAGCAGCTGGACAGGTGCCCGGGCCGCACCCGCTCCCAAAACCTTCCTTCCCAGTGAACTGCCGTTTGCACAGAATGAGTCAGCGAAGGGTGAGAGAAAATTTAAAGTAAGGAGTCTGGGAATTAAATCAGGTCAGAAAGGAGTCCCATGCCCCCCGGGCGTATCGTGAGACCCTGAGTGAGTCCAGCTTTATTCAGGCAGCTCCAGGACAGGCAAAGGACAGCCCCTTGAGTTACGTCGTTCACAGACAGAACCGCGCATCCCCGCGCGACTGTTGCTGGTGCCGGCCCAGGAGAAAGCATCTGCGAGGCGGCTCCAGAGAGAAGACTCTGGGCTGCTGCAAGCGGCACCACAGGCCCCACATTAGAGACGACAGCAGACGTCAGAGGGCAGGGCCTGTGGCAGCCACGCCAGACCAGGAGCAGCAAAACTAGACCAATGAGATTTCATCAAAATTAAAAGATTGTGTACAACCAAAGAAACAATGAAGAGATAAAGAAACGACCATAGGGGGCCAGAAGGTTAGCTCAGTGGTTCCGGCGCCTGCCTCGCAAGCGCAAGGTCCTGAGTTCGATCCCGGTAACCACGTACAAGTTCGAGGCTTGCCTGGGCTACATAGTGAGCTCAGAGCCAGCCTGAACTACAAAGTGCGACCCTGTCTCAAAAAAAAAGAAACAACCATAGACTGGGAGAGAAATGCTTGTCACACCATACATCTGATAAATGGTTAATGTCCAAACTATGTAAGGAACTCAGCTCTATAGAAAGAAAACAAATAATCCAAGTAGAAAAGGAATGAGGGGCAGGGAGTGGCAGCACACATCTGTAATCTCAGCACTTGGGATGCTGAGGCGGGAGGATCACTGGGAGTCTGGGTTCAGCCAGGGCCACCTAGTGAGTTCAAGACCAGCCTGAGCTACATAGCAAGATCCTGTTTGCAAAAAGAGAAGAGAAGAAAGAAGATGAGACGGGAGACCCAAATATACATTTTTCAAGAGGATGAACAAATAAATGCTTGACAGTACATAGAAAATGATCAACCTCACCATTCATTAGGGAAACTTCACTTCGCAGAATGGCTCTTAACAGACAGACTTCGAGCTGACGAGGATGTGGCACACAGGGACCTCGGCGTGGTGTTGGCGGGAATGGAAATCAGTACAGCCACTAATTTGTGCAAAACATACGGAGCTTGCTCAAAAAACTAGAACTACTGTTACTGTTAGGTCACCCCACAATCCCACTGGAGAGATGGAAAATGAGGTTTTGAAGAGACGTCTGCACCCCGTGTTCACCGTAGCACTGTCTGCAATGTCCCACCGGGTGTGGAATCTGCTCCGGTGTCCATCAGCAGCTGCACGGGTGAAGAAGACGTGGTGGCTGCACCATGTGGAATACTATGCAGCCCTAAAAAAGAGGAAGTTCCACCATTTGTGATGTGCGGATCGAATTAGAGAACACGAGGCTGGGTAAAATAAGCCAGGTACGGGAAGAGGAGGGACTGAAGGCTGTCGCTTTATGTGGGATCTAAAGCAGTTGAATTCATGGAAAAGGAACCCAGATCCCAGTGGCAGAGGCGGAGGGTGAGGGTGGGAGGGACACACCAAGGGTTCAAGACCTCACAGGGGAAGGATTGGACTTGGCTTTTTCTTGGCTCTGTGCACAGTGTGGTAAATATAATAAGCGTTAGTGTGCTGTGCATTTCAGAATGACTAAAATACTTCTCAAATGTTCACACAACAAAAAACAAGTTTGTGTGGCAACAGATACATCAATTAGGTTGATTTAATTGTTCTGCCTTATATTTATAAGCAATAGCATTTTCTCACTCCCCAAATATATGTAATTATAATTTATCAATTTGCAGTAAAGACATTTCAAGTCAAAAGAATATTTAAATTGTAAAGAAAAGAAATAGAATTTGAAATTTTAAACAAGTCTCCAACCAAACATTGAGGATTTTTAAAAATGAGATTGCTGGGTATTTTATGTTACTAGACATATCTGAAAAGCATTTTTCTACTTTATATATAAAATAATTCAGTACATAGAGATCAAAAATAATTAATTTGGAAATATGTCCCTTTATCCCATTCCCAAATTTGTGGGCATCCCTGTCTGAAGTATATTTTGACATGTAAAGACATTATTGTCCTTTCTGATAACTTGTTTTTCTGAATTAGAACCTTTTTTTGAGACAGGGTCTCGCTTTGTAGTTCAGGCTGGCCCTGAGCTCACCATGTAGCCCAGGTAAGCCTCAAACTCAGCAATCCTCCTGCCTCTGCCTCCCGAGTGCTGGGATGACAGGTGTGAGCCACCACGCCCAGCTAGAATTTCTCAATCACTATATATAAAATACTTTTTAGAAAATAAAAATTATATGATACGGCTTGGCATGAGGCTCTAAATACCACCATTAAGCTCCGGTCCTGTGTGTCCCCGAGAGCGCCGGCCCCTTCTGGCTGGGCTTGCACAGCGAGGCGCTGACAACTTGAAACCGGAGACACAGCGGAGCAGCCTCATACAGAGGAGCTCGTCATGTGCCGCGGAAAGCTTGGTGTCGCGTACAGAGAGAAAATAGGGCACAGGGCGAAGCGGACCAAGGGACTCAGACCGTGCTGGGACAGGGAGCGCGGCAGGTTCTGCCCAGCCAGGTGCGGGTCGCTGGCCCGGCGTCTCCCCCGGCGGTGCCTGGAGTCTGGAGCGCTCCGCGGGCATGGCCCTGCAGTGGCACCAAAAGGTCAGGCTGAGACCCAGGAACGGTGTGAGAAGCTGGTATTTGTACTGTACTTTTTCAAAGAGCATCCGTTTCCTTTCCTGAGAACAAGGTGAGGCCCGTCCGTCCTTCTAGAACATTCGCAAACCACTGGGAAGAAGGCCAAACCCGCGATTCACAGAGCAGCGCAGTCAGCCCGGGAGGCGCCTCCGGGTCGGGCATCTGCGGCAGCGGCTGGGTGCCGGCGTGAGAGGGAGCGGTGCGTGCCGCGGTCCGTGCGCTGGGCACACACAGATGCGGCCGCCACTGGGTCTTCCTCACCCGCCCTGACCGCGGGCTGGATCTTCACTGCGCTCTGAGGTGGACCCCAGGCTACCCTCCGCTCCCACGGCCAGGCGCTGGAGCTGACCTTCACTCTCCGCGGCAGAAGACGCCGGGGCTTCAGGACTAACTCAGACAAACTCCCAAACGTGGCACTGCCTGCCGGGCGCCTGGGTGTGAACCTGCGGGCTAGGGCCCCCCGGGGTCGTCCTGAACATCCTGCACCAACTCACTGTGCCACCCACCGGTGGCCGGAGAGAGCCCGGCGCTGTGCCAGGCCCCGGCTGACGTGGCACCACAGAGCCTGCGTCTCACGTCACTAGAGCAGCAGGTCGCGCAGGAGGGTGGGACTTGGACAGTGCCGCGCGGGGCCCAGGGAGAGGGACAAGCAGCAGCGTCCGAGTGACTGGCATCCAACCGGCCGGCCCTGGAGGGCAGCGAGAGAGCGCGGACCAGGAGCCCCCGGAGCCAGAGCGGGGCGGAGTTCACGAGAGTCCTCTACTTCAGACACCCCAGAGGGCAGAGGACTGCCGAAGGGACGGGGGGACAGGACAGCGAGGGACGCACTTAGTCCTGGGTGTTGATTTGATTCTCGCTGTCTATCCAGGAGATGGCCTTAGAAGGGCAGAGAGTGGACGATTTGAATACTAGACTCACCGATGCTCTGCACCAGTTAGAGGAAGCTCAGCACAGGCGGACGGCAGAAAGTCAGAAAGCGGAGAACGTTGCCCTGAAGTTAAATGAGACCTTGGCTGAGCTGGAGACTGCCAGGACTCAAATGGTGAGTCGCTGCCTCCTGCGGGGGCCTCTCCGTGTCCGGGGTCACCAGGGCTGGACTTGGGGGCCCCGCAGGCTGGGGGCAGCTTCCCTGGTCGGCCCCCCAGGTGCCCCGTGGAGATGACCAGAAGTCCTCAGGCTTTACCAGCAGTCCCTCGGAGGCCGAGGCCCCGTGCTGACGCCCCAGGGCACCCCGAAGGTCTCGTGGGGCCGTCTGAGGGCAGGAGGCGGGCAGAGAGCCACGGGGCTCGGTGTCCAGCGGCCCTTCCCGTGGGAAGCAGCTCACTGTCCACTTGGGCATCACTGGGAATTTCTGTCTTTAAGAAATACAAATTATTTGCCTTTTCCTTATCGATTGCTCACTCATTCGTTCAGACTGCTGGTCAGACATCTAGGTCTGCATGCCATGTACATACAGCACACATGAAACAGTAAACGAGAGACGTGTCTCTGCCGTGGTGAAGGTGGTGTTCTAGTGCGGGTGAGATAAGGAGGAACGGCCACTGTCCATGGTGGTAAAGGACTCAGGGCCCGCAGAACAGAGAGGACAGACGGTGTCTCTGACGGCTCCGCAGACCGGTGGAGTCTCCATAAGGAGCGGAGCCGGAGCCGAGCCCTGGAAGCTGAGAAGGGGTCCGCGGGGCGAGGAGCTGGGGAGGAGCCTGCTCGTGGGGAGGGTCGCCAGGCTGTCGCCCCGCGTGAGCCCGTTGAGGCCGGCAGTGCGCTGTGTCCCGCAGACGCTGATGGAGGAGCGGATGGCGCGGCAGCAGCAGGTGGCGGACGCCCTCCGGGGCGAGCAGGAGGCGCAGAAGCGCGGCTTCGAGAAGGAGGTCACACAGTACAAGGAGCAGATCAAGCAGCACTCGCTGACCATCGTGAGCCTGGAGGAGAGGCTCCGGCGGGTGACCCAGCACCACAGGAAGATCGAGGGCGAGATCGCCGCGCTGAAGGACAGTGAGCCAGGTGGGCCCGGCGCGCGGTGTCAGGGCGGCCTGCTTGTGGCTGGGGCTCCGCTCGTCACGCACGCAGTGTTAGACGCCTCGGCCGGCCCAGCAGGGGCCGCGACAGCGGCTGCGGCGTGTCCTGTGGGCGCCTGGGAAGCAGCCCACGGCCTCGGAGGCCTCGGGGCCGCTGGCCACTTGCACCCCGGTGAGCGCGGGACCAGCCGCTGACGGCTAAGCCCAAAACCGGACGAGGAGGAAGAATTCGGACGGTGTCCCCGGCACCTCACGCTGCACCGACTCGCCCTGCAGGACCAGGGTCGGGCCCGGACCCGGGCAGGAGGCGCTCCGCAGGGCTCTGGGCCAGCCAGGGGCTCGGTTCGCCACTGCTGCCGTCAGGGCTGGGTGTGCCTTTTCGGGGCCAGGGCTTCTCTCCAAGATGGCGCCTCGCAGCATCCCTGCCTCCGTCCGCCGGGAACGACCCCGTTGCTGTGACCTGGAGCCACAGCCCCTCCGACGGGGACCTGGTTCCAGGTCGGGCTGGCGGCTTCGGGTGTCTGTTGTGCCCAGCCTCACGTGGGTATCAGGCGCCCAGCGGTGGGCAGTGTGGTTGGTGCCCTCGGAGTTAACAGTCTTTACCCTGACAGGTGACTCAGGGTGGCAGGGCCCTGGGAAGGACCTGGCGTGGGGCTCAGCTCCTGGGCCAGGGCCAGGGCCCAGGGGTGACGTTCGAGCCGGGCCTACAGTGGGCTCGCACCTTGGCGGCCCCAAGGGACAGGGTCTGCCGTGCCTGCGTTTGGTCGAATGAATAACCACGGGCGGGCGGTTGAACCAAGCACAAGCTGGGGCAGCCTCCTGCCTGGAGAGAGCGCGGCCTGGCACATGGACTCAGGGGCAGGGCGTGCTCCACAGTGGAGGGCCGGATTTGCCCACTGCATGAGGACCATGGTGACGTCTGTGTCTCTCCGGTTCAGCCCAAAAGGAGGAACTGCCAGCAAAGCCTCCAGCGGCCCCGGCTTTGGACAACATTGCCCAAGAGATGGCGTGCGACCACTTGATGTGAGTGCCCACGGGCGAGGGTGAAGGGGTCCCCACTGGTGCGCAGGGCAAGAACAAACCGCAACCCCCATGGCTGGCCAGGCGTCAGAACCTGAGAGAAGGAGCAGAGTCCCGCACGTCCTCGATCGCCTTTGACATCTCCCTTGAGCAAGGGTTGCGGGGCGGGCGGTGCCACTGGTCTTGTGCCCCGCAGCTCCCTGTGCGAGGTGAGGCTGTGAGAGCCGCAGTCAGAAAACGCAGCGAATGTTTAACGTTTGAAAACGGCTCGCAGTCAGGACACACGGCTGCGAGCGCCCTGAGAACCCTCGCCCCCTCTGAGCCCACGTCTCCTGCTGTCCGGCTCCCCGGCTGACGCAGCTGAGGTCCCCTTTCGCGGCTGTCATGGCTGCCTGAGTCCTGCGTGCTCCGAAGCACTGACCTTCCCGGCCGCTGTGACTCTGAGGAGCAGCCAGAGGTCGCTCGGTGCCGGGACTGGTGCACACGGCGGACGCCACAGAAGACGGTCGGGAGAGAGGCTTCCCGGACGCTTCGGGCCGGCGGGAGGAGCAGCAGACGGGCTCCCACCGCGGGCACTCCCAGCAGGGTTTCTCTCACCGTGGTGGCGCCTTTGTCGTTCATGCTGGACATTGCCCTGCTTTCTGATCCCCCGTCCACGCCTGGCGCTTGGCGGGCGCCAGCTGACCCTGCTGTCGGCTGTTCCCCGAGGCCTGCGGGCGGGACCCTCCCTGGCGTCTAAGCGCAGCCTAGAGGCCCCGACCGCGGAGCCTGTGAGCGGGGCGGCCGGAGGGCCGGCGGTCAAGAGGCCGCCGCTGACCTTAGCCAGAGGCCGCTGTCGGGGCAGACCCCATCCGTGGGTGAGCGGCAGCCTCCAGCCCAGCCAGACCCTTTGTTCTATTCAGATGCGTTTTTTCCGTTTTTGCTGCGCTGGGGATCGAACCCAAGTCTGTGCTCTGACCACATCCCCGGCTCTCGGCTGTTTGTCGATGAAGGCACAGCACAACAACTTCGGCCGTTTCAAGACTGTCCTGCCCCTGGCTGGGCTGGGGTCCCACAGGCCGGGACTGTCCGTCCACCTTTGTACCAGGGCCGTCCCCTGCGGGCCCTCGGGAGACAACAGAGCTTGGGGTCAGGGCGAGGGGACCCCACGGGGCCCGTCTCGTGCGTTGCAGAGACGACCTCCTGGCTGCGCAGAAGGAGATCCTGTCTCAGCAGGAGATCATCATGAGGCTACGGCAGGACCTGAACGAGGCCCACAGCCGCCTGACAGACCTGAGAGGTTCGTCCCGTCCCTCTGTCCCCGCGTCCCGACCACTGAGGAAGGAAGGACGGACGGGCCCCTCAGAGCCAGTGCTTCCTGTGCCCAGGGGCAACACGGGCGGGGCCCTGACTCCTGCCCGCCAGCCCGGGGCCCTGGCCCATCCTCGGTTCCGCTTCTCTGTCCTGCACTTCCGCCTCCTGCCTCTTGCTTCCTACAGCCGCCTTCTCTTACCCACACCGGGTCTCCATGGAGCCAGATGTGGTGGCCCACATCTGTAATCTTAGCATTCGGGAGGCTGAGGCAGGAAGAGCTCCAGGTCAGCCTGGGCTAAATAGTGAGACCCTATCTCTAAAAACCCAACCCAAACAAAACAAAAGAACCAGAAGGCACAGTGAACCGGATCCAGAAGTGGAGAGCAGGAGAAAAACACTGTGCGTCTCCTCTCCAGCCCAGACGCCGCTGGCCTGCGGGGGGCCTTTGTCCTGCTAACACACGGACAAGGACACTTCTGCTTGAGCTGTTAGAGTGGCTCCTCCGTGGAGATTTCGTTGAGAGAGAGGCTAGTGCGGGGTACAACATCTGTTCCTGGCTCTGCCGTCGGCCGGGTGCCCGCTGCTTGTCACAGCCGCGTCCATCCCCCTCCAGCTCCGCGTCTGTGAGGGCGCTGCGGGAGCTCGTGCGGGTGCTGGGGCAGCGCCAGGCCCCCGGGCTCTCACTTTGGGGTCCCCGGAAGCAGCCCTATCCGCAGATCTCCACATCAGGCGAGAGGTCCCGGACGCAGCCCCAGGGAACACCGGCAGGGGGCCAGGCCACGAGCCGCGGGGAGAGGAATCCTGGGGGCCGGAGTCAGGGCCAGAGTGGGCCAGGCGAGCCGGACGCGGCTGGGCTCGGGGTGCAGCAGGGAGCGCACACCCGTGGGCCAGGGAGGGCGAAGGGCAGATGGGGACTCGGGGTGCCCGCCCGGCGCCCCCAGCAGAGGAGGCTCCCGGCTGAGGGCGCCCGGAGTGGAAAGGTGAGACGCGGATGCGGCGAGCGGCCTGCGTGAGGCCAGTGCTGCTGCTGCCCGGGCCACAGAGCACCGGCCCCTCCCAAGGACAGCCCCTCGGCCCCTGGCACCCGGCCAGCCCATGGCGAGCCCAGCGGGCATCTGACCACAAACCCTTTGCCCACCCTGCGGCCCAGGGGAGCTGAGCGAGAAGCAGAAGGCGGAGCTGGAGCAGCAGGCGGCGCTGGCACGGCAGCAGAGCCAGGAGCTGGGCGCGCTCAAGGCAAAGGTGGCGCAGATGAGCGGCCACGCGGACCAGAAGGACCGGGAGCTACAGGCCCTCAGGGCGGCGCTCAGGTGGGCCCGGGGGGCGCCTCCCGCCCCAGCAGACCGAGCGGGTGGCGTTCCTGCCCTCGGCGTGTGTGTGCCTCTGCGGGCACCCTCCCCACACTCCCTCCCGCACACGCTCTGCCAGGCGCGCCACGGCGCACAGCGGGGCTCTGGGGCCTCTGCGCCATCCCCGGCCCGGGGCCCAGGCCTCGGAGACCTGGCGCTCCCCGCGCGTGGCACAAGAGGGAGCTTCATGTTTAAGAGCCCGTGAGTGGGCTGCAGTGGCAGCTTCGAGTAAATACACAGTGCTGTTCATGTCCCACAGACAGGTCACGTTTAAACAGTGGGTCTGTGTTTCACCCAAAGAGTGTCTTTCCCACAAAATAGTGCACATGAAATCAGTGTGTTGTGTCTCCTGTGCCATCCTCTGCCTCTTGGCTCCTGCCAGGGTGGAGCACAGGGCCAGGGTCCTGATCCCGGCTGCCAGGCTTGGCAGCCGGGGCTTCCTGGGTGAATTCCCACAGTCCTGTGCTCATCTTTGGAGAGCGGAGGCCGCTATGCCGAGCAGCCGTGCCGTCAGTGTTGCGGTCAGCACCACACCAGGCGCCCATCGCTGCTCCGTACCCCTGACACTAGTGTCCAGAGACCTGGGCTCTCGAGCAACTCAGACACCAGGAGAAACAGAGCTCGCTTCCTGGCTGCCAGGGGTCCAGAAGCCCTTGGACCTCATGCCCACTGCCACAGGGTGACCCCTCTGTGCCCTAGGACTTCCCAGGAGACCCACAGGCTCCATCCGAGCCCGGAGAAGGAGCAGCAGCCGAGGCCTCCACTGCAGACACGTGACATCCCCGTGCAGATAGGCCCGCCCCACCTGGAGCTGTCCTCGAGCAGACAGGAGGTAAGTCTGCTCCGGACATGGGGCCCCGTCCCACGGAGCCCGGTCCCACGGAGCCCCGCCACACAGGGCCCCGTCCCACGGAGCCCTGTCCCACGGAGCCCGGTCCCACGGAGCCCGGCGGTGGCGCTCTTCCTCCCAGAACACTTGTGTTCTGCGTTCCGAGCACCGCAAGCAAAACACGAGCCCTTGCCTCCCCCTTGCAGCCCAGAAGTGAAGCATCAACAGCTGCATGCAGGTGTCTCGGGTCTCTGCTCGAAGAGGCTGCCGTACCCCCACAGGGCGGCTGCAGCTCGGGCTCCAGTCCAGCCTTCCTGGGTTCGAATCCCGCTCGCCCTCTTCAGCTCTGTGAGGTCACCCTGTGTCCGTTCTCTCGTCTGAGGGTTGTGACAGTCCTCACCTCAGGGTGGTGAAGAAGCACTTTCTGTGCATGTTGTATACATGCAGACGTGCACACACGCCTCTGCATACATATATTGATTCAGTAGCTAATTTTTTGCTAATAAGCATCAAACCACACATACTCTACAACTTGTTTATCTTCCTTTAATAGTATTTAATGGCCATCTTTTCATATAAAGAGATAAACCTCCACTCACATTTTTATTGGTGCCTATTAATTTTATAAAATACTGTTTTCCCAGGTGACATGCATATAACATTGTGATCATACCGATCCCCGCATTGTCCTGCCTCATACTGCCCTTCCCTGTAACCCTTTTCTTTTTTTTTTTTTAATTTTTATTCTTTATTTTTTATTTTTGAGACAGGGTCTTGCTTGGTAGTTCAGGCTGGCTCTGAGCGCACTATGTAGTCCAGGCAAGCCTCAAACTCAGCAATCCTCCTGCCTCTGCCTCCCGAGTGCTGGGATGACAGGTGTGAGCCACCACGCCCGGCACTGTGGTATGTGGTACTGATTGCTGGTGGGCGGGAGTCACCAGGCCCAGCATTGTTGTATGTGGTTACTGGGGATTGAACCAGGGACCTTGCACTTACTGGGTAGGTGCTGGAACCACTGAGCTAAATCTCCAGGCCCAGAGTTCTGCGATTTTTTATTGCAGTGATCTTTTTCCTCCCTGGTTAAGTTGATTCCTAGGGGTTTTGGTTTGATGATGTTGTTTCTGTTGCTTTGTTTCGTTTGGGAGGAGGAGCTGTCATGAATGGAATTATTTTCCTGGTTTATTTCTCGGCTCGTTCGTTGGTGTCCAGGAAAGCTATTGATTTGGTTAACATTGATTCTGTACCTGTCACCTCGTGTTTTGAAGTAGCTGCACAGCCTTCTGTCACCTGCCTTGTTATCCAGCCAGTCCCAGGAGACGGGCGTGGAGGCTGTCAGTCCTTCTGCACGGCGCTGTGGCTAGTATACTTTCCTACTTCTGAGACTGCCGGGTCCAGAGGCCTTCCTGGGTTGCTTTGTAGGACCAAACTGCCCCCATGGAGGGAGCCGTGCTGTGGCGCCCCCGGCTGTCTCTCTGCGCCTACCCAGAGGCTTTGTAACCCGGAGCCCAGCTCCCCCACTAGGGCGTGTGTCTTGGAATGCCGGCAGCTGCCTCAGGTGGTTCTGGGCACTGCCCTCAGGCTCTGTCCCTGTGCCTGGCCCTGTGACACTTCCCATCATCCACGAACGCTGGTTGCGGGGTGTCGGGGTTCCTCGAGGTCCCGGAGCCCAGGACATCCTATCCCTTTGGCCTTACAAAGCCAAAGAGGAGGCATTCCAGGAAGAGGCCCTACTTGGAAATAGGTCCAAATGTGTCAGCACAGACGCTTCCGTGCCAGGCACAGGGAGCCAGGACCGCAGGCAGCCTGGACAACAGGCCCAAGGTTCAGCCAGCTGTCCCAGCTCCAGTTACAGCCAGAGCATTCTGACAGGTGTGTCTCCTGTTGCCAGAGCAACAGCGGGATACCCAGTGCCAGGGCCAGGCGACCGGAAGCTCCCCAGGGCAGGGGGCTTGAGTCAGTCCCAGTGGAATCCTGGCCCACGCTCACTCACACGCTGTGTGCCAGACCCAGGGGGTTCCCACGGTGCCCAGGGCCTGGCAGAGCCTCGTGCAGCCCCTGCCCGGCACGTGTTCCTGGGGAGGGACTGCAGGGCTGCACCCTCAACCTTCCAGTTTCTGTTACTAGCAGGATTCCTTCAGGAAGAGGGCAGGGAGGCTAAGATAAGGGAAAGACTCTTTGTTCTTTCTTGGAATGACTTTCGTCACTGCGCTACTTCCTGTTTTCTAAGCCAGAGGGGGTCAGAGGCCTTAAGAGTCCTATGAGAAAGAATCTCCATTCTCCAAATAAAGAAGTTCCCCAGGCTGTGAGGAAGGTCATGTGCTCCCAGCCCGGCCCCTGCGGCTCACACGGGCCAGGTTCAGAGACACGGGGTGGCCTAGTGCGGAGCCCGGCCTGGGAGGACACCAGCTGGTACAGGCAAGAGCCTGGAGGTGGAGCGGCCCTCAGCTCCAGGGCTCCCGGCACAGCCAGAAGCTGGGGTGAGCTCCGCTGGGGGCTGGACCTCAGGCCTCCCGGCCTCCCCGCCCAGTGCTCGGCCCAGGATGGCCAGAGGTGCCGGAGGAGACAGACTTTGCCTCCCCGGAGGCTGCGTCCCGGGAAGGGAGGACAGAAGCCAGTTCATAGTGAGCGAAATGTCTAGGGGGAAGGAAGTGAAGGCCACACTGCCAGAGACCCTGCGAGGAGGGTGACGTTCCCGGCAGACCCCTTTAAAGGAGCCCAGGGCCTAAAGGAGCACGGGGCCAGGGCACCACCACGGAGGCCTCTGACCCTCAGCCCGAAGTGGGTGGCGCCGTCCGTCCTGAGCCGCCAGCCCCAGGGGAAGGGGCCACCGCAGGGCTGCCTGAGGCTCCCAGCTCCCCCAGACCCTAGAACAGTGCCAGATACACTGTCAGTGAGAGAGAGAGAGAGAGAGAGAGACGGACAGACAGACAGACAGAGACAGAGAGACAGAGACAGGGAGAGACAGAGGGAGGGAGAGAGACAGACAGACGGACAAACAGAGACAGAGGCTCAGACAGACGGATGCTGCGTAAGTGGTGGACAGACACAGTTAAAGAAATAGTTGACAGGCAGCCAGGTGTGGTGGCTCACGCCTGTCATCCCAGCACTCGGGAGGCAGAGGCAGGAGGATTGCTGAGTTCGAGGTTTGCCTGGGCTACAGAGTGAGCTCAGGGCCAGCCTGAACTACAAAGCGAGACCCTGTCTCAAAAAAAAAAAAAAAAATAGTTGACAGGCAGAGATCTCTACATAATTTTTAAAAATAAGTTTGGTTCACTTGATACTGTGTATGTTATCTTTTGTATCTATATCAGTAGCATGAAATGAACCAAAACTGCCGTTTTAAAAATAGTAATAAGCGAACCAGATTGTCAGCTTCTTCCTTTCTGTCGGGCCCCGCCCCCGCGGCCTTCCGCGGAAACGCCTCTGAACCGAGAGCCCCGCCCAGCACCCGCCCCAGTCCGCTTCCCCGCGCCGCTGTCCCCGCCCACCGTGGACCTTCCCCACCTCTTCGCCAGTGCCCGGTGACACCCGATCCGGGACAGGGAGGCAGGAGGCTGCCAGTTTTCGGCAGTGCCAAGTCTCCACAGATCGAGGCTTGGCACGGAGAGGGGCTCACAGAACCTGTGGAATGAACGAATGAGTAGGGACCGAACGGTGAGGAGCAGCCCAAGCTCAGCGCGCACGAGGCTGCGGGTTCTACCTCTGACGCCGCACATGGTAGCAATAATAAGAACAGTCAGCCGTCTAGAAAGCAGATGGAGGCCACTGTTGCAGAAACAAGACTAGAAAAATAACAAGAGGAAGCCCAGGCATAGAAGACGATTAGGAGAAAAACATAAATCATGGAGAAGGAATAGAAAGGGATCTTTTATTTATAGTGATGCTAATTAGGTAGGAAAGCCAGAAATCCTCCTAGATAGGACTTGATACATGTGATGAAAAGTTTAAACCCCTTCTCTGCTGAAGATATTTTCCAGAAGCGCTCAAGCTCAGGGCTTCTGTGACGCGGGAATTGTTCGCCTTCCTGTGAACCCAGAGAAACATGCAGGTCCCGAACGCAGTGTGTCTGCGCCTTCTGCCCCAGGAGCCGTCTTTGAGTGACCTGGGCGCCAAGTGCAGAGGGTGCCGGCACGAGGAGGTCATCCAGCGGCAGAGGACGGCCCTGGCGGAGCTCCGGCGGCGGGTCCGGGAGCTGGAGAGGCCCCGATCTCGCGGTAAGTGCCCTCCCTGGTCGGCGGGGCCCGCGCCCGGGACACACTGCGGGCACGCAGCCCGCCGCCTCGTCCTGGGAGGACGTCGGGAGACACACAGCCGCCCCGCTGAGCACAGACCTCCATCGGAAGTAAATGCAACGTCGTGAAACCCTCACCCCTGGCCTCCCTTTCCCTACTTCCCTGCGGGCCTGTGTGCGCTAACTCAGCCAGAGCGCTGGGAGCCCACGGAGCCTCACCCGCAGGAGGCAGGGCGCCTTCGAGATGCGAGGCTTCCGGGCACGGGCCTGGGCCTGGGCCCGGGAGCTGAGGCCAGTCCTGTCCTTGTCCGGGTGGCTGGACAGCCGAGGCCAAGTCACCCTCAAGGCTCCGCATCGGAACCTGTGTCCCCTCAGCCTCATTAGCTGCGTGGCCTTGGACAGGTCACGAATCTCCCGAGGCCTCAGTTTCCCATCCACGCAGGGAGGTCATAAGGATTAAAATAGGCCTGCAGTAAGCGTCCCATAAATTGTAGCTATGATTATTACATTAAGGAACTTCTTCCTGAGCCTAAATTATTTCTTTTACAGACCCTAAAGAATCATGCATAGGATTAAAGACTCTCCGAATGGAAAAAAATGTCCCTAAAATATCACTGGACACAAAACCCAATTTGCCAACTATCTCAAGAATAGAGACCCAAGCGGTAAGCAAAGGGAACTAGTCTCTGCAGCGCGGGCACACGAAGAGGGCAGCTCTTGGGCCGCACAGGCATGCCCTCTGGCTCTTTGGGCATCGGCAGTTGTGTCAGGCCCTCCCTGAGCACTGAGGTCTGCAGCTGGCGAGATCCGGAAGTTTGGGAGGAGGGATGCCCTCTGTCTGCCACCATGGTGCAGCCGGGCTGGCAGTGCCCAGCTTCACAGCTGTGTGACGCGCTGCGGGAAGTATCGAGCATGCTGACCCCCGACTCTGTGCCAGGTCAGGGTTTGCCTTGTACCATAAACTGGAGAACATGGACACAAAGAAAAGGGCAGCCCGGGCACGATGGAGAGGGCACAAGTTCTAGAGCCTTGGAGACCTGGCGATGCCTGTGCCCAAACCCAGCTTGAAAGCCGTGTGGCCTCAGGGAAAGGTCTTAACCTTTCTGGGGCCCAAAAGGGTGGCCTGCCTGTGCAGACAAGGTCCCGGCGAGGGCATGACTATACCCACCAGGTCGCCTCAGGAAGGCTCTGCACAGGCCACACACCCCCAGCCCAGGACAACATCTGGCCACACTTTTTTTATTTTTTTTTTTTTGAGACAGGTCTCAAAATAAAGTAGTTCAGGCTGGCCCTGAGCTCACTATGTAGCCTAGGCAAGCCTCCTGCCTCTGCCTCCCAAGTGCTGGGATGACAGGCGTGAGCCACCACGCCCGGCACTGTGGTATGTTGATTGCTGGTGGGCATGAGTCACCACGCCCAGCATTGTATGTGGTTACCGGGATCGAACTCAGGACTGCGCTTGTGAGGCAGGCGCCGGAACCACTGAGTTAAATCTCCAGCCCTGGCCACACTTCAGGCCTCATGAAAGGGTGTTGGGTATTTTTCTTATTGTCTGTTGATGTGTTTTGTTTTTCCCTGCTGGGGATTAAACAAGGGCCATGTGCCTGCTAGGCAAGCACTGTGCCCTGAGCCACACCTAGCCTGAGAAGGCACGTTTCCCAGGTAACCGTTCATTCATCCGTCCATCTGGTGAGCACGCCCACTGGGCCAGGGGCCACCCCGGGCGGGCGCAGTGGGGTGGCGAGCACACCGTCTCCAGGGAGCCTGTCCTCGAGGCCGAGGTCGCCCGACCTCAGCCCTGTGGATATCCCGGGCCAGGCCCTTCCTGCCCAGTTTGGAAGAGGGCCTGTCCCGCGTCGTGAGGCCCATCTGGGGGCATCCCTGACCCTTGGCTGTAGAAGCCACAGCATTCTCCGTCGTCACAGGCCACACCCTACAATGTGTCCAGCCATTGGTGAATGGGAGGCTACAGACATCAGCCCTGCCAAGCACTCCTGTGGGGGACGGCGCTCAGAGGAGACCCGCCACACGGTCTCAGGGCCTCCTCTGAAGGGCTCGACCCAGCGGCGGGAAGGGGTTGGTCAGGAACCGGAATACACCGAGTCTTGTGCCGCCCTCTGTGATCACGTAGTGCTTTAGCTTGTGCCTGGAGAGATGCGCTGCTGACGGAGTCCGCGCGCTTTTTATTTCCGCCTCAGAATGACCTTCCCAGCTCGGGGTCCGGCTCCCCCGGGGAGAAGGCAGGGAGAGCGGATGTGGCTGAGGCCTTGGAGCTCAGTGAGAAACTGGTAGGTGCCCAGGACAGCTGCCCCTGCTGTCCAGGCTGGATCCCTGGGGCCCTGTTTAACTGAGGCAGTTCGCTAAATACCAACGTGACATGCCGGTGGCGCTGCTAACTCTGCGGGCGCATCTGCTGCCCAGCGCGGGTCAGGAATTGCACAGCCAAATGCCTGGAGAGCCGGGGAGTTAGGATGCGGTGTGTGTCTGATGCCGTGCTGCCCGCTGTCCTCACAGAGGCTCGAGGGAGCGGGTGTGGGGCACCGACGCCCGGCTGCACTCACTGCCAAAGCACCCGTTTGCTCTCTGCAGCCGCAGACCAGGATGAGCAGGATTAGGGGCCCCAGAGGGAGGCCGGCCTGTGCCCCTGGCCTCGGTGACACCCCCACCTGTCACCGCTTCGCTTGCAGTACATGGACATGAGCCAGACGCTGGGCAGCCTGATGGACATCAAGGACTTGTCGGGCCACGTGTCCATGGCGCATCTGTCCGCCAGGGAGAGAGAGAAGGTCGGCCAGCTGCGGCGGAGGGACCTGGGGCTGGTCTTCGAGAAGGTCACGCAGCTCAAGAGCCGGCTGCGGAGGAAAGAGGGGCTGCTGCGGGACTGCGAGCGGGACGCCGAGCAGCTCAGGTGCCGCCCGGGCCAGGGAGGCCGGGTCCCCGCCTGTTCGGCCGGGCACAGCCGATGCGGGGCTGGTGCGGGGCCGCGCTCCGGGGGCACCTAGGCGCGTCTGTAAGGGAGGGCGCAGCGGTGGCATGGCTGGCCTTGCCCGTGTGGCCTGAGCACGCAGAGCCTGCGACCGCGCTCAGCCTCCGGCCACTGTCGGCCTCGGTGGCCCCGTCTCCCTCTCAGGAGTCCCCGGTCCCGGGCGGGTCCCGGCCCCCCAGGAAACCCCATGCGGGTCCTGCGCTGGGACTCTGCCCCCTGTCCAGGCTCCCGGGAAAGGAGACCCCAGTGCGCCCCTGTGGCAGTACTGGAAGAGGCCGCTGATGGGGCAGTGACGGATGGGGACGCTGAGGGGAAGGGGTCCCCTCTCTCCCCGCGCCAGGCAAAGCAGAGCGTGCATCGAGACGTACCAGTCCCAGGTGACCAGGCTGGAGGACGACGTCCACAGGGCAGCCGAGGAGAAGGCGCTGCGGCAGGAGAGGAGGCCCCGCGGGGCTGCCGAGCAGCGGAAGGTGGGTGCAGCTGCGGGCCCCGGGAGGGTCCGTGTCTGACGCAGACGAGGCGGCAGGAGGGCTTCGGCCGCGGCCCCCCAGCCCCCCTGACCGGCCGGGCGGGTTCTCGGCTCCCAGGACGAGGCTCGTCCGTGTGTTCTGAAGGACGCCATCATTCTGCGAGGACGTGCAGGGAGGAATGGGGGTCACTCCGAGAGCCCGGATCAGAGTGGATGCCCAGTAAGGGTCGGCACTGGGATGGGTGGAAGGGCAGAGAGAGGGACAGGTGGACGGCCGGGCAGAGGGATAGACAGAAGGACGGCAGCTCAGTGGGTGGACCGGTGGACGGACGGATGGGGTCTCTGAAGAGCACATCCTGTCGGCAGCCCGGACGGGGGACAGACGGCGGCCCCGCGTCGCATGCTGGGCTCTGCGTCCGAAGGGCTGGGCCGTGCGGCCTGCAGACGGTCGGGAGGCTTCGTGCTGAGGACAGGCCCCGGAGGAGCAGCGTGAGCCTGGGGCTTGGCCGTCGGGCCCGGGCCGCGGGTCGCGCCGCCTGGGAAACCAAGACCCCTGACGCAGCAGGTTTCTGAGCCAGCGGAAGCCTCGTCCTCCCTGGCACGTGGCACAGGCTCAATCCCGGCTTCGAATGCTCCACTTCTTAACTCTGTGGCGTCGGGCAGAGCCTCGTTCCTCCACCAGCGTCTGCCTCACAGTTGGGCACCAGTTCTGTCTCTGGGGCACCAGGAGCACATCGGGCACCTGTGGGTGTACACGGCCTTTCCCCGTAGTGCCAGGGGCCAGCAGATGCGTCCCGGTTTCGGACGCGCCCCGGCGGGCCTGCGTCTGCAGCACGGTCGCCGAGGGCCTCCACCTGTGCCCGTCCGTGCCTGACCCACCGCGTGGCCCTGGCCAGCCCCCGGCGAGCGGAGCAGCTCTTCCGCAGAGACCGGCACTCCGCTCGCTCTAACTCTTCCTGAGACGGAGCAGGCCCCGGGCTGGGCTCCGACCCGCAGGCGACGCCCACACGGCCACCTGCAGCCTCTGCGGGGCGGGCTCCCGCGCCCCAGCCCGCTGGCCAGCGTGACAGTCCTGCCGCGCGGATGGACGCGAGCGAGCCCTGCCAGGCTCTCACGGGGCTGCCCGGAGCCGCACACCTCAGCCTGGTCCCTACGCTGTCCGCGAGGGGCCCCTCTCCACTGTGAGATGATCTCACCTTGGACACGTGTGTGTTTGCTTCATGTGTGCGCATGGACACGCGTGTACCTATGCATACTTGTCTGCATGTATATGACTGTGTCTGCGTCTGAATAACTGTATCCCTGTGTGGCTCTGGATGTTACTGTGTATGCGTTTTTGTATGTATGATTGTGCATGTTTGCATATATATGACTGTACACATAGGTGCAACTGTGCATTTCCGTTCACACGTGTGACTGCATGTGTCACCTGCCTGGTCTCAGAGGAAGCCAGGCCCCACAGCAGGGTGTCCCCAACCAGGAGCCACTCAGGGCCCTGCAGCACCCGCCCTCCCCGCAGACCTCCAGACGTCAGGGCCCCGGTGCTGCCAGGAATGGGGAGCCCCGGACGCGGCCTTTCTGGCACTGCAGCTCTGAATTACACGTCACAGGTCTCAGCCCGCGCCTGTGCCCGGGCCGCCCTGGCAGAGGATGGGGTCCTTTCGCCCTGAGCCTGTCGAGGAAGCCAGGGTGGTACGAGACCGGACTTGTCCTCTGATGCACCTCTGGGGAGCCCACTCCTTCCCAAAGTGCCTCCTGCGCCTCCGCAGCCCAGGCCCCGAAGAAACACCGAACCACAAAACAGGACGACAAAGGCCCGAAAGCCCATTGTGGCGAGCTGGCTGGAAATGTAAGAAACTGAGGATTTACATAATCAGAGCTTGAGCATGCATTATTCATGGCCTCCCTCATCCACACACAATGCAGGGCCTGCGCCAGCTGGTCTGGCACTGGAATCCTTCCATGGAGGGAGATCTGAAAGGGCCAGATCAACCTGTGCGAGGGTCCCCGAAGAGCCAAGCTGGGGCCTCGAGGTGGTGGCCAGAGACCGCGGCCGCGGTCCCAGAGGGGCTGTGGGCCCCTCCGAGAAGCAGGAGGGCAGCCCGGCCGCCAGCTCACCTCCCCCGCCGCGGCCTGGAGGGGTCAGGGCCCCACAGGGAAGAAACAGAGGCTCCTGGTTTCAGGGGTAAAAATAAATTCCAAATGCGGCTGGATCCTCAGGGGAACCTGGATACATCCCTCGGCACCAGCTCCTTCCTCGGAATATATTTTCATTTTAAATCTGGAAGTTCAAGGAACGTGAAATTTAAGTCTCACCCTTAGTATCTTCCCGAGGAGCCTTCATTTTCCCAAAGTCTCTCCCCTAAAATCTCAGCAGCAGCTCCCAAAGATGGACCGATTGAGGATGAGATCATGCACCCTGGGCTCCAGAGCCACCTTCCCCCACAGACGAACAGAGAGACAAGCCGACAGACAGGCCGGCAGGCAGGCAGACCCACTCCAGTTTTGGTTGGTGTCTGAGCATCCTTCATCGAGCAGAGATTTCCGCATCTCGCCACCCCCGCAGGGCCCGCGAACAGACGAGGCTGGCCGGAGAGTCGGAGAACCCAGTGCCGGGCGTGCCTGGCCATGGGCCCCGAACCCCGGGGGCCCCGCGAGCTCTTTCCGGGGGGCAGTGCCACGGGCCCGCGGCCAGGGCCGGATCCGTCTGGGCCACTCCCGCATCACAGCGGAGGCCCAAGAGTTAGGAGGCCGACTTCAGAGACGAGCAAACGGGGGCCATGCCCGCCATGCCCGCCATGCCCGCTCTGCCCGCTCTGCCCCCCAAGTGACAAGTGAAGGCCTTCACCTCGCACCCCAGGCTCTCACCCCAGCGCGAATGACAGGACTACCGGTGCCCACGGGCCGGCGGGGAGGCCTCAGTGGCACAGGGCACAGGGCAACGGCGCAGGGCAAGCTCAGCTGCTCCGGGAGAAGGCCGCTCTGGGGCTCGGGGGCAATCTGGGGTCCTTCCAGGAGCCGCTGGCCCCTCATGATGGCAGCTCCTGTGTGAAGCCCCCTGTGCAAATGGGGTCACAGCCAAGAGCGCCGTTAACCTCCTGTGACTGGGTCAAGGCTGGAAATTTCAATGGAGGACATCGGATGCACAGAAGTTGCCCTCTGAGAGGCGTCCAGGCTTCCGGAGCCTCTCACTGGGGCTGCACACGGGAGAGCAGCTGAAAGGCATTCCTGGTCTGGGACGTGCGGGCCCCCCCTCCTGGACCCCCCTCCCGGGCCCCCCTCCGGACCCCTCCCAGCTCCAGCCAGTGAAATCCTACCGAGGACGGAGCACATTCTGCTGAGCAGTCCTGGCCGGGCTGACCTCGCCCTCCTGCTGCTCGGTAGCGCAGACCTCTCTGGAGGCCGAGGACGCAGCAGCGGACCGTGGGGGTTTGCTGCAGGGAGAACGTGGGTGAAACCCCGAGCAGGCGACTCCTCGGTGCGGCCGCCGCCTTCTCTCGGCCCAGCTCGCCGTGCCCCGGGAGCTCTTTGGGCTCAGTCTTCGCTAGAGCCTGCTTTTCTCAAGCCACTGTGCATTGTTTTACAAGGAGTAGAAACTGTTTTAGAAGCTGAGGGTTGAGGGCCAGAGATTTAGCTCAGGGGTTCCAGTGTCTGCCTGGCAAGCACAAGGTCCCTGGTTCGATCCGGTAACCACATACAAGAATGCCGGGCGTGGTGACTCACAGCCACCAGCCATCAGTACCACACACCACAGTGCTGGGCATGGTGGCTCACGCCTGTCATCCCAACACTCGGGAGGCAGAGGCAGGAGGGTTGCTGAGTTCTGAGGACAGAATGGGGACTCGGGGCCTGCTCCCCTCCAGCCCTCGAAAGGATGAAAAAGTAAACTGTGGGTGGGGTGCAGCACGTGGAGAGAAGGTAGCTAAAGAAGAAGGGGCCTTGGCCACGCAGCCAACCCCTTCGGGTGACTCCTAGCGTCTCCCAGAACCCCTGTGGTCTGCCCAGGGCGGCCTGGGG
Source organism: Thryonomys swinderianus (assembly GCA_004025085.1). Lineage (NCBI taxonomy): Eukaryota > Metazoa > Chordata > Mammalia > Rodentia > Thryonomyidae > Thryonomys > Thryonomys swinderianus. Next base: position 35,897 of record PVIC010000883.1, on the reverse strand, counting down.
GAGGACGCACTAAACTCACGCAGTCACCTGGCACTTCCACTCGGGAACGTTTAGAGGACCATGAACCGAACAGTGTGAAGAATGGCCCCTGCGGCTGCGTCTTCGGAGAAAACGAGAGGCAGCCCGATCCCAAGCCCAGTCGGCCGAGGGCTCTCGAGAGCCCGGAGCAGAGCGGCCAGCGTGCGCTGCCCAGGTGCCCCTGTGCCCTCCGGCTCCCCCGCGCCCCGCCCGCCCCACCTGCAGTTTGAACAGGTGACCTAAGGCACAAGCGAGGGTCTAACCTGGGACCCTGGGTCAGAGGAGGCAAGGGGGGCTCAAGTGTGCCTCGGGGGCTCCCCAAACCAGAGATGAGACGGTGAGCAGGGAAGAGAACGGGGGTGAGGAGCCCATCGGACGTCAGGCCGACGCTAAGGGGAGAAAACGAGAGGTGAGGGACGGACCCTGCACCTGCGGAGGAGGCTCGCTTGACCTGGGGCTTCCTGAGGGGTGCGAAGGGGCGGCGGGTCCCAGTGCCCTGTGTCCATGAGACGCAGCGCTCGGGCCCCCCAGCGCTCCGAGAACGCCCCCCAGAGGAGGCGGGTGACACGCCGAACGGCCTTGTGCGGAAGTGACAGGCTGTCACCCAAGCCCGTCCGAGAACAGCTCCTGAGACAGACAGGGGCCGCACCGCCGGGGAGGCCAGTCAGGTGAATGGGGGGCTGGGCTCCGCGCCCCGATACCCAGAGGCCCCTGACTGGACCTAATCCAGGACTGGGTTTTGGAATAGAGGTCAAACTGGAGTTCCGAGGAGCCAGGGGTCCCCAGAGGGTGAGGCCCTCCGCACCCACAGCGTGCCTCACCGGCGCTCCGCCTGCTGCCTGTACCGAACCGTCAGCCTTGGCTTGCGTAGACGGCTCCGCGGCAAAGCAAGGAGGAAAGAGAAGGACAGGGAGGGACGTTTGTAGCACTGTGGCTGCCGCGACCGGACGCTGAGCTCAGGCCCCCTGAATTAGACTGCGGCGAATATTTCACGGTGCGGCGCGGGGCTCCGAAATGGAGCATACCGGGGGGCACGGGCCCCCAGACGGGGCTCCTCGGCTCTGCCCAGCCCCAGAGTCTCGCCGCCTCCCTCCTGGGGTTTTGGGGAAGCCAGTAAGGCTGCCAGGTTTAGAGGAAAAAATGAAACAGGAACTTAGTTACGTTTGAATTTCAGATAAGCAACAAATAGCTATTTAGTCTGTGGCCCAAATGTCACACGGAGCGTATTTGTGTTAAATGCATCTATTTGCTTTCCTTCTAAGCCCGAATGAAACAGGGCAGCCTGTGTTTTACCCAGCACCGTGTTCAACTTGGGATGTTTACTTGGGTTTTGGTTTAGGGTTATTTTTAAGAAACATCTCAAAATAGGGTGCTTTCATGGACTATGCTGGCTTCTCTGGGAAATTTGAAAGATCTGGTGCCACCCGCTCAAGTCCCACAGCTGCCGTCTCCCGGGCTCCTCAGCAGGACGCCAGGGCCCGTTTCTCCCCTTCTCTCGCCCGGCTCGGAGCTCAGGGCTGTCTGACAACTCCCTCGGGTGCCGCTGGTAGCGTCGAGAGGTGGCCCTGGACCGATCAGTGCCCCCGGACCGATCAGTGCCCCCATGTGCCCAGCACCTCAGGTGGCTCTTTCCTCCCAGGACTGTCTCTGAGGGGAGCCGGCAAGCTCCAGGGTTAGGGCGACAGCAGCTTCCAAACAGGCCGCGCAGCCCCCGACAGGGAAAGCAGCCGCCAGGTTCCTCCGGCCGCCCTGAGCGGGGCCGTGCCAGCAGCAGCCCAGGCTGCCAGCAGCCTCCGCGCCTGCGGCCATGGATCCCCAAGAGGAAACAGTGTTTCGGGGATCCCCGTGGCCACTCCCTGCCCTGAGAAAGCCTCGTGTTCCACGCGGGCAACAGCTGAAAGCTGGCGAGTTTTAACTTCTCTTTAACGCGAAAGGCCAAAAGCTAAATGCTGTCTACGCTCTTCCTGTGCTGAAGAGCCGGGTGACCGTGGGGACGGCGGAAGGCGAGGTGCCGGCTGCAGACTTCCGGGTGAGCCGGAAAGAGAAGCAAGAAACCAGGCGGCCCGCGGGAGCCCAGTGGACGGGCCCCCCGCCGGCCGTGCCAGACGGAGCCCGCGCAGCCTCCTGAGGGCGGTGCCAGCACCCTCCCGGTGGGCACACGGGTGCATGAGGCTCGGCGCCACCGGCTGAGTGGGAGGATTTGAGGCACCCGGTGTGAATCTGTGCCCAGCAAGCGTCCCTCGCCTCCTCCAGCCGGTGGGCACCCCGGCCACAACCCGCTCGGGGCGGGCAGCAAGTCCCTTGAATTTCAAGGAAGCGGCGGTCGAGTCCTCTTGTCTGAGATCCGCGACCGCGGCTGCACACGCGTGGTGCCGGCGCCGGGACCCTCCCTCCCCTCGTGGAAAGGAGAGACACAGAGGCGAGCTGTCCGCCCTGGAGCCCGAGGCTCCCGCCGAGCCACAGATCCATGCATTCAGGTTCGATGAGAGGCTGTCGGTGTCCCGAGACAGCAAATCGCCGTCGGAGAAGCCAGACCATCTACGTGAGGAACATTCCTGGGAAGCAGGGCCCCTCCATCAACATCCTTGTCCTAAGGTGGACAGTGGCCACGTCTCAGAGCAGGACGTCGGGAGGCCATCCTGAGGTCTCCTAGACCAGGGACGGAAGGTGGTCTGTCACTGGACTTCTGAATTCCTGCAGAGATGGGACGAGGCGGAAGCCACCTGCCTCTGGGTTTGGGCCAAGGACTCTCCATGAGCATAAGGTGACAGAGAACGTACTGGGGTGGCCTCGCAGACAGGGACTCTGTGCTACGCCGAGACGCAAGGCTCCCGGAACTGCAGGCCTCTCCCCGGCTGCAAAGGAGGAGACAGGCTGCGTTTCCAGCCTCTGCCCAGGGTTCCCAGGTGTGGGCTCCGGGGTCCCCGTGCCTGGGCTCCTGCCTGCCCGGCCCTGCGGAGGAGCCACACGGCAGAACAGAGCTCCCAGCTCGGGCAGGTGGGCTGGTCGGGGCTCGAAGCTGTGATCTCTGGTTTTCAAGGCTCATCACCTTCCAACTAGGTCTTATGTTCAGGGAAGGAGAGTCTCTAACAACACTGAGGCCGTGGGGCGCTGTGTGCTAAGGAGGGGCTTCATCTAGCGTCCAGTGTTCCACAGAATCTCCTAGAAATGTACTGAGTCCACGTACCAGGCACCGGGACGAGGAGAGGAACTGAGGGTGCCGCCCTGACCCACGTCCGCCCACACGGCACAAAGCTCCGACACGGTCTGCACAGGGCAACGGTCAGGGCCAATCACATTCGCGGCAGGAGCGCAGGTGCATTCTCCATAGCACAAGGCAGAAATGCCCAGGCTCAGTGTCCCCGATCTGAAAATCCAGACCCCAAAAGGCTCTATAATCTGCATTTTGAATATCAACACATGCCGCCAGTGGAGTATTCCAAACTTCGCTCCATGCATAAAATTATTGAAAATACTATATTAAATTAGCATCAGGCTATATATAAGACACATATGAAGCAGAAATGTATTTCATATTTAATGAATTTCATATTTAAAGTTTGGCCAATTCCAAAATATTATGTATATGTAGATATTCCAAAATCAGGAGAAAAAAAAACCAAAGTCTGAAACACTTCTGATCCCAAGTATTTAGGGTAAGGAGACTCAATGTCTGTGTGTGTGTGTGTGTGTGTGTGTGTGTGTGAGAGAGAGAGAGAGAGAGATCTGAGATGTGATGAGAAAATACAGTAAATATTTACATTTTTAAAAATGATTATAAAAGGGCCAGAGATTTAGCTCAGTGGTTCCTGCGCCTGCCTTGCAAGTGCAAGGCCCTAAATTCGATCCCCGGTAACCACATACAATGCTGGGCGTGGTGACTCACGCCCACCAGCAATCAACACCACATACCACAGTGCCCAGCGTGGTGGTTCAAGCCTGTCATCCCAGCACTTGGGAGGCAGAGGCAGGAGGATTGCTGAGTTCCAGGCTTGCCTGGGCTCCATAGTGAGCTCAGGGCCAGCCTGAACTACAAAGCAAGACCCTGTCTCAAAACAATAAAATAAATAAATACAAGTACCAATTAAATAATTACTTCAGGCAGAGTGCTCTGAGGGCAAAGGCCAGGAGCTTGGGAGGGGCCACCCAGCCCGTCCCTTGCCCAGGCGAGAAGTCCATCTACACCCACTCCCGAGGCTGGGCCAGGGCCTCAGCTGCCTGGGCAACCCGCCTCAGCGTGGGCAGCTTCCTCCCGCCCAGGCGCGACCGTTCGGGTGGCCGAGCCCCGTCCCTCGGGGTGAGCGAGCGTTTGCAGAGCCCTGGACACCTGGCACACTCCGGGTGGCATCAGGCCGGGCCCCCATGCCCCGCCCTGCCTGCCCTCAGCCTCCCCTCCGGGTCAGCCACCCTCCCCACCACGTTGCCAAGGAAAACCAAGGCTCTTTCCGGCCCTCAGCTCCTGGCAGGGCTGCGGGTGGCAGCCGCTAGGACCTGAACTTTTATTTTTAACCAACTTTCCGGCTCCAACTCCAGCAGCCAAGCCCACGGCAGGCCGGGCGCTGGCACGGGGAGCCCCGCAGGCAGGAGGAGAGGGACAGGCCGTGTGAGTCCAGGCAACCTCTGCTCCTTCCTCCTCCTCGGCTCGGGACCAGGATTCATCGGGGCCTTTCTCACCCTCGAAGGGGGCTGAGTGGGTGTCAGGCCGCGGGCCGGTTCCCTGGGCCTCCAAGGGTCTCAGGAAAGGGCTTTCGCGGCCTATAGACTGGGACTAGCCTTGGGGGGCTCCTCTCTCGAAACCCTCCCCAGTGTCCTCCCGCCCTGTGAAGAGCAAAGGTCAGCGTCAGGGTCCTTCCCCAGCAGGCGGGAACCTGAGGGCCACACGCTGGGGACAGAGCGGCAGTGACTCTGCACCTGGGTGGGTGTGTGTGTGTGTGTGTGTGTGTGTGTGTGTGTGTGTGTCCTAAAGGCTGGAGTTGAAAACATGTGACTTGAAGCCTATTAAACAGAAACCCGGCGGTCCCAGCCCTACGTGGCATGGGCACGGAACTGGGTGCCGAGGAGCTTCCAGGCTTCGATTAACCGCAGCACCCCTCCGAGCCCAGACCAGTGTGGTGTGCATAGCTGGCGAGCCCTGCTGAGCGGGGCCCAGGCACACCCCACACACACCACACCCCACTTGTGCTCCCCGAGCCTCCGCAGCTGTGGACAGGACGGGCCCGTGACCGCCAGTCCCGGGAGGGACCCCCGAAAACCCCGGCTGCTGCCCGGGGCCGGCTCCCCGAGCCGGAGTAGGGTGCGACCCCGGGTGGGGAGTGCCCCGGGGAGGGTTAGACGGTCGGAGCAGCCTGTTTCCTCCTAACCCGTTCAGGGACAGCAGCACCCGGCACCGCCGCCCGACCGTACCGAGGGCCTCGCTCCCGCTGCTCTCGCTGCTCTCACTCCCGCGTGCAAACACAGTCCTTAACAACCAGCAGTTCCTTTTGCGTACAAACCACGACAGTTTGTGAGGCACGTTGTAGGCCCTCCCTGCAATTATACTTTGGATTTGTTTTCTTCTTGGTTGTTGAAGGTTGGAGCCGAGAAAGCCCCGGTAAAGAGGGACCGCAAAAAAGAGCAAGGGAGAGAAACGCCCAGCAGATCCGGCCAGAGCCTTGTGTTTGCTGACCCTACAGGCAAGAAGTAAGAGGACTTCGCCCTCCGGCCCCAGCAGTCCCTGTGAGTCAGCTTGACTCTCGCGTGCCCAAGCCCTGAGAGCCCCGGAGGGCTTCAACCACTGTGCCCTGCCACTCTGCACGCCGTGTTCTTCCGACTGTGAGAGACGCTGTCCCTTTCATGTACCCATCGAAGTGCGTGCCCTTGGCCTGGTGGCTACACTGTGTGCTCTCCAACCTGGTCAAGGAGTACCCAGATGTCACAACCCCGAGGAGCCCCCCAGGACTGCGCTGCAGCCCCAGGGCAGGGGGCAGCTGGGGGCCCTGGGGGCCCAGTCGACCGCGGTGTAATAAACGTAGAAAGCCCGTCAGTTTTGTCACTTCTGTGGTCACGGTGGCATCTGCGGCCCTCAGAACACTTCTCACGTAACCTTCCCTGAGCCCCGGGAGCCGGACAGAACTGTGTTCTCCATTTCACAGACGGGAGACTGGGGCTCGGGGACAGTCACCGGCTGCCGAAGGTCACACGGCTGGGACGCTCAGCCGCTGGGTGTTGAGCACCGACTTCTCTGAGTCCTACGGTCCATCCTGCCACCCCGAGATGGCCCCGTCTCCCCAGCCCAGGCCGCGAGCACCGGCCAGGCGCAGCCCCCGGGGAGCACACGGCCCCACAGGACAGGCCCCCCATGCCCGCTTCTCTCCCGCCACCCCCTCGCTCCTTTCTTCCCTGGCAGGGAACAGCTAGAGGCTACGAGTCCAGCTGATTTGCTTTCTTTGAAAAATCCACAATAGAAATACTTTTCTATGTTAAAAATCAAAGGTATTGTTTTTTGTTTTTTGTTTTTGAGACAGGGTCTCACTTTGTAGTTCAGGCTGGCCCTGAGCTCACTATGGTGCCCAGGCAAGCTGCCGCTATCTCTGCCTCCCAGGTGCTGGAATGACAGGCGTGAGCCACCACGCCCAGCACTGTGGTATGTGGTGTTGATTGTTGGTGGGCGTGAGTCTCCATGCCCAGCATTCTATGTGGTTACCGGGGATCGAACTCAGGACCTCGCGTTTGCGAGGCAGGTGCCGGAACCACTGAGCTAACCCTCTGGCCCCTCCCTCCTAATTCTTAATGATCCAATCAGCATCTCTGCCCTTGGTATTTAAAAGTGGGTCACCCATGGTGGGAGATTTAGCTCAGTGGTTTCTGTGCCTGCCTAGCAAAGGCAAGGTCCCGAGTTTGATCTCCAGTAACCACATATGACAATACCAGCCATGGTGACTCAGTGCCTGTCATCCCAGCACTCGGGAGGCAGAGACAGGAGGATTGCTGAGTTCGCGGCAGCTTGCCTGGGCACCATAGTGAGCTCAGGGCCAGCCTGAACTACAAAGCAAGACCCTGTATCCAAAAATTTTTAAAAAGTGGGATACCCAGCTGACATTCAGGTCCTTGATGGGCTAAAACTGAGATTCTGGTGCAGTACCGGCTGCGGTGGCCTCTCCCCTGTATTCAGAGACGCAAAGTCAGTCTGCAGAAGGAGAAGCCTGGGGTAGATGAGGCTGGGAACCCCGGACCCCAGCAACATGGTGCCTTGAGGGCTCTAGGCACTAACCGGACTCCGAGGAGCCGAGGCGGCTTGGTCACGCACGGCCTCTTCTGCCACACGGGCTGAGAGCTAAACGCCTGGATTTTCCCGCCTCCCTGGCGGCTGAGAGGGGCCGTGTGCTACAAGTGAAAGCCAGGGGAGCGTCCCTGGGGGGACAGTTCCACCCTTTTCCTTTGCCTGGTCTTTTCTCCACTCCTGGAGCTCAGACTCAGAGCAGAGTCTCCTGCTTTGGGGTGGCCAGGAGCCAGGCAAGGGGCCAAAGCCCTGCTGCCGCGGATGGAAGGGCAGGGCTTGGGTGGGCCTGGGGGGCCTCTGGCTCTGACGCTGACCTTCCTGTAGAGGACAAGCAGGAACCTCCCAGAGAAAGCCACCGTGGTCAGGCATGTCCGTGCTGGGGAACAAACTGCCCCAAGTTTCGTGACTAGAAATAGCAAATATTATTTCTCACGATTCCATGGCTACTTCCACTCCCGAGGCCGCATGCCTGAGGCCGGGCGGTTCGAGGCGGCCTCACTTCCTGCCCCCCAGGGAGACGCAGGGCAGCATCCGAACCTCATTCTGACTCACGTGAGGGCCGGAGGGTTCTACTCCCATCTCAAGGTCGAGGCCAAGATCCTGCCAGGTGGCCCAGAGCGTGCAGAGCAGAGCCCTGTTCCACCTTAACGGTCAGTGGGGCCAAGGTCTGAGCCCGGCCCAGGCCGCGGCTGGGCTCTGTGTGTCGGCTCAACACGGGCCCGTCAGCCAGCGGCCCGACCGGCCGGCTCCGCAGGGTGGTGCCGCGGGTTCCCAGGAGCAAGCTGGCGCTCCGGCACTTCCCGAGTCTCTACCGGCCCCGTGTCGGCTGATCTCCCCCTGACAGCCACAGTCAGACTGTCGCCGTCCGCCCACGCTGGGTCTCTGTCATGTGGAGCTTTACACGGTCCCAGCAGGCGTGGAAGGAGAAAGCAGTCTTGACCGCCAGCCACACCCCGGCTCCCGGCGCCCACCTCTGGCTTCCACCGGGACCCTCCTTGGTTTCAACCCGCAGAAATCTCCACGTCCGGCGGGCCGAGGCGGAGGAAGCAGGGACGGGGCTCAAAGGGCCGAGCAGAGCCGCAGTCGGGAGTGGCCGGCCGAGTCCGGCTTCTCTTCCCCACTTGTGTTCTCGTTTTGCGTTCACCAGTCTGGGTTTCTGTCATCCGCGACAGCGTCCCACTGTGCCCACGAGAGGCACCGAGAGGCTACGGGCAGCCTTTCCTCGGAGTCCCCCGAGCCCCAGTCTCCCCTCTGCGCCCCCAAGAAGCTACAGCAGCGTCTTCCCGCCCTTGCCAGTGGCGGCCGCCCGGGTTGCTGGAGTCGTGACTGCAGAGAAGGTGCCCGTCTCTCGCAGCCAGCGCCGCCGCCGCAGAAGCCAGAGCCGCGAGATGTCTGGGGAAAAAATAGCTTCCGCTCTGCGTTCCAGCTCGGGCTCCCGGCAGGCGCAGCGCCGGCCAGAGCGGCCCGGGATGAGAGCGGCCCAGCGCGAGCGGCCAGCGAGAGATCCAGAGCTCAGAACCCCGCGCCCCGCTGGTCCCAGGCATCCCCGTCGCCGCGCGCGGAGGGCCCTGCGCAGGAGGCGGGGCTGCCAGTGCGGGCACTGCCCGGCTTCCCAGCTTGGCCCGACTCCATCAAGATGGGCTGCTCGCATCCGCCTGCTCTGCGCCCCCTGTTATTTCGGGCCGACACATGACCTTCTGTGCCTGGTTGTTTTTAATCACCTCTCTTCGCCCATCTGTTCCCCCAGGAACCCTCCAGCCTGCGGTCCCCGCGTTGAGTTTCGCCTTTGCCGTGCCGCGCCCCTCACTGGGACTAAAACCCTACGCGCAGAACAAGTGTTCCTTCCTGGCTTCTGTGGTCCTCTCTTCCGGGAGCCCGGACGGGCCCCTGGCTGCCAAGCCGCCCTTCGAGGCAAACACCGGGCTTCACCGACCCGGACGGCGAATCCAGGACCCGGCCTGAGGCCCCGAGGTGCCGGCCTTGACCTTCGCCCGGTTTCACGTTCTGATCCGCTCTGGGACGTGTCGGAAGCAGTTTCCCGGCTTTTGACAGCCACACGTTTTAGGTTTGGGCAGCTTTACCGCCGGGTGTTCTGTGGAGAGCCGGGTGTGGTAACGAGCCTCGGCCGGGATTCTTTGCGCCTTTGTGAATAACTGATAATAATAACTACTTTTTATAATGTGCCTGCCGTCCGCGCCCGCCCAGCCCTCGCGGCTCCTGCTTTGCTGTGAAACCGTGAGTCTGGGAGGTGAGTGACTTGCCGAGGTCACAGGGCAGGGGCCGAGTTCAGACTCCGCCCCTCGAAGCTGGAATCAGCCCGTCCTTAGCACGCTCGGCCGGTGCTGTGCTGACCAGAGGATGGAGCGGGCTCTGAGCGCGGTAGGTCGGGGCACACACCAGTTTACTAACCTAAGCAGGGGCAGATTTGTCAGCCTAACGGGCCCCCAGAGCAGAGTGGCCCCATCTGCCCGTCCCTGCCCTCCGCGTCCTCTGGGAAGCCACAGGACTGCTGCCCAGACCACAGGGGCCGCTTCCAGCTTCACCGTGCGTCCTGAGCTGCCCGGAACGCGCCTCGTTTCCCCACCTACGCCTCTGAGTCCTGCGGGAGCACAGTGTCCCATTTCACAGATCATGCAACTGAGGCCAGAAAGGCCCAGGCCCTTGCCCCGTCCCCCGGGGTGTCCACGCCACCTCCCGGCCCTCGCACCACCAGAGCTCCAGCTCCCTCTGGGCACGCCCGGCGGGATGTCCCCTTCATGACACACCCGCCCCTCCTGGGAGCCTGCCACCTTCACTTTCAGCCCAGGCGCCCCAGGATGCCATGCTGTCCTCCCGCCCGCCCTTGCCCTCTGCTCTCCAGTCCAGTATGGGGTAAGTTTACAGTGTCCCTTTCAATGTCCCAGCTCCCTAGGCCCCTGCAGGAGCCACATGTGGTTCCCCGAACCTTCCTCCTCCTTCCCGGCAGAGAGCAGTTTCCACGACTTCTGAGCTTCGGCGATGCCCAGGGACCAGCCGGTCGCACGGCCCCAACCCCAGCCGACGCCACTGCCCCTTCCCGAGCAGGCCGGGGTTCTCAGGGCTCCCGTCCCCGGGTGTCCGGTCGGGCAGTGCAGAGAAAGGCGTCACGTTAGCCGCTTCTCTTCCGTGGCGTTGACTCTCGGACCTGGAAACGGGCCCGGGAGCTGTGGAGGGCGCACCCACAGAACACCCAACGCTTCCAGCCTTCGGGGGACCAGGCCGTTGCGCTTTCACGTGGCACATATTTCTCCAGCACTCAGATCGGGCCAAGGGCAGCGGGGCAGGTAGAGCAGCAGAAACACTTCACAGTGGGTGGTGAGTGCTGGGTCCTCACCATGGCGGGGGCGGGGCGTGCCCTCTCTTGGCCCCCAGGTGATGCCCAGTAAACCTCACACTTCAACACAGTGACTTGGGCCCTTCCCGAGTGCTGCAGGACCGGCACCCAGGCCTCAGGATGCGTGATCAATGTGTCTTGACTGCGTGCACGGAACAACATACGGCTCTCTCAGAGTAGCCGCTGCCAGGATAAAATCCCAGTGTGCCGCCCACACTGGCAGCATCTTTGGACCACATCCAGGAGGGCACTAGAGAAACAGCGCCGCTGAGTTTTAAGATACCTCCTCCCCCACCCCACCCCCACAGACACACTCCCCCCCTTCTCCCTCTCGCTTGCTCTGAATTTAAAACAGGCCCGAGACGTGACCACAGACTTAGAAACCCAAACCGTGCCCAGTTGGACTCTCCCCCGAATTGAAGGCCGTCCAGCCCTTCAGGTGCATTCGTGCCACCCATGCTAACCCCAGGGCAGCACCACAGAGAAGCTGCTTTCTAGTGCCCTGCATGTGGGCGCCCCTGCAGCTGGCCCCTCTGGGCTCCCCAGGGCCTGCCCGACCCCAGCTGCACCCTGCCTCCCTACCCAGCTCCTTGGCATGATTTCCAGTTTCCAGAGATAAGAAAAGCCTCCGGGGCCGGCGGGGCTGGCACCGCGCTCCTGTGCCCCCTGGCTGCTCTGTCAGGGCCGCCCGGAGCCTGATCTCTGAGCACCTTTCTGGCCCTTCCAGGCTCCTGAAGCCGCAGCGCGTGGTACCCATCAGCCAGCACACCAGGCCTGGGCAGCGCTGAGTGGATGCTGCCTCTCCAGAGTCACCTGGATCTTGCGCAGCTCGCCAACCCTCCGTGGCCCCAGACCACCGGCCCTGGCTGCTCTGGAAGGGCCCGCAGGGTGCCCGCCCCTCCCGGCACCCCGAGCGCTTCCCAGCCCCCTCTGTCCCCCTACCCCAGCCCTCTTTGTCTTCTCCATCGGACTCCGTCCCTCCCCAAAGACAGTCACACAGTGGATACGGGAGGACGAGAGAAGCCGAGTCACCGGTGACCGACTGGGCCTCGCCGCCGTGCGGCTGCTGCATCAGACTTGGCACGGCTCACCCGGCCTGGGTGGAAACCCTCCGCTGAGGGTGTGACTTTCCCCGAAGGTCACTCCTTCCACGTGACCAGACGCTGTCACGTGTCACCAGTGCGACCACCTCTTCCGCCGGAATCCCTGCGTGGGGTGCAGAGCTCCAGCTCACGGGGAAGTGGTTACCCCAGGAAAGAGGCTGCCGGGGCCCTGGAAGTTCCGAGCCGATCAGACCTCACCGCCTGACTTGCCCTTTTCTCCCTCCACTCCTTCTTCAGCTCTGGAGAGGAAAAAGATCCAGTTCTTAAAATCTAATGACCCTCGAAGGAAAAACCTTCGAACGTGACGTGCCCGGGCTGTGCCCCTGGCTTCAGGCGGGTCCCAGCAGAGGGCCAGAGCCTGAGGCTCGGGAGGGTGGGCGGGCAGCGGGCAGCGGGGGAACTTCCCTGTGGTCACACAGCCCTTGTTCTGCAAACCCTGAAAACTGGGAGAAAAAGTCAGCCCAAGAGCGGTTAAAAAGACTGTCCTACCTGGGCAGCTTTGCCCGAGCTCTCAGTTTAAGAGCAGCGACACTCGTGGGAAGCTCCCTTTTTGAAAGAGGCCCCAGGGATGGAAGGGGAAGTCCTGTGCCCACGTGCCCGGGAGCTGCCACCCAGGGCTGTGCCCACACAGGCAGGCGAGAGACTGCCCGGGGCCCGAATCGACACGGCTAGTCCAACCCGTTCAAACCAAACCCCGGCTTTATCAAAAATACATGTGGTTTCCCAAGAAAAAAATTTGCTTCCGCATCAAGCACACGCAAAACGTCCCGTAATAAAGGCAGTCTTGTTTCATGCAGAACTTTTCAAAGTCATACTTTGGGGTAAACTGAGGCTTGCGAGCGTTTTGAAGGTAAATTAGCTGCTTTGTGAGGAAGACCAGATTTGGACAACCTAAGCATCTAGGGAGATAATTTTAGACATTGCAGCCTGTACCGCAGTCCTTTATCTTCTTCATTCAGTAACAGAGCGTTTTCCTTTCTCAGGCCCTCCGGGTGGGGATATGAAGATATGGAGCACGATGGACTGAGCCACCCAAGACTAACAGAAGGAAAAACAAAATATATTAACAGACAATTCTGAGTTTAAAAAAATCATTTAAGTCAAACATTTTTTATTCTCATGAAGTAAAGGGTAATTTCACATACTCTGAGCTCCAAAGCGTTCTGATTCATTTAAAGCTTTTTTTTTTTTTCTGATTCTTTCTTTAAAATACCTTTTGAACCAGTAATGTTGAGAAACACTGAAGGTCCGTCTGCGTGAATGCAGGGTCCTCCTGCACCGCGGCGGCCTCGGGACCCTGCGTCCTCCCTCCGCAGCCCGTTTGTGAGTGTGGCTTGCCGCCCTGGCAGCCCGGTGACATGTCAGACAACGTGCGCAGTGCCCAGGGCCCAGTGCCCAGTGTCCGGCCTCAGGCTGTGTGGGCGCCCGGGGACTTTTGAGAAGGCAGAGTCCTGGGCCTGGCCTTGAGGCGGCTGCTCTGGGTTGGGACGGGGTCTGCCTTGGGACGGCGGTGCCGGAGCCTGCAGTGTTAAGGCAGCAGACTGGGTCCCGGAGACTAACCCTCCCGAGGTCCCCGGGCTCCCCCAGAAGCTTGCGGGAGGCCTCGTGTGCCCCGGGGTCCCCGGGAGAGAGCACCGTCAGGGTCTCCCTGCCGGCCTCGGGAAGCGGGGCCACGGGTGACATCCCGCCGCAGCCTTCCGCAGAGTCACCCGCAGGTGCTGCGGCCGCGCCCGCCGGCTTCCCGACCCGGAGGGTATCGCCCGGCGCGCCCTGCCCTGGGGCCAACGCTCCCTCCTCCAGGCCCCGGCCCTCGCGGGGCGCCGGGGTTCCCCTCCCCGTCTCCATGGCAACCGACGGGTGTCACGGACACGGACGGCGACTTCGCGGCGCGGGGACTGCGGAGAAGGGGCCGCGGCCGCCGCCGAGGGGAGCCCCGCGCGCCGCCTCCTCCTGGGGCGGGGCCAGCGGGCGGCGGCGGCGGCTCTCGGCCCTCCCCGGGGCGGCGCCGCCGAGTGTCAGGAAGAGGAAGCGGCGCGCGGCAGCCGCGCGGGCCCCATGGCCTCGGACGAGCTGGCCAGCAAGCTGAGCCGGCGGCTGCAGATGGAGGGCGGCGGCGAGGCGGCCGGGCGGCCGGGCCCGGACGGGGCGGCGGCGGCCGGGGGCCCCGGGGCGCCCGAGGAGGCGGCCGAGGCGCTGGGCAGCGCGGACGAGGAGCTGAGCGCCAAGCTGCTGCGGCGCGCGGACCTCAGCCAGGGCCTCGGGGAGCCGCCGTCGCCCGGCCGCCGCGTCTTCAGCCCCTACGCCGAGTTCAAGGAGTTCTCCAGGCGGCAGATCAAGGACATGGAGAGGATGTTCAAGCAGTGAGTCCCCGCGCCCGCGCCCGCGCCCCGCCGCCGCCCCCGAGCGCGGCCTCCCCGCGGCGCCCCGTCCGCCCAGCGCCCAGCGCCGGGACCTGCTCCCCGCGGGCGATCCCGAGGCCCGGCCGTGCACACGCGGGCCCCAGCCCACGCGGACACCCGGGACCCCAGCACCTCGCGGCCCCACCCCCACCCACCACGCCGGCCAGTGCGGGGCTCGGGGTGCCCCCTGCACCCCGCAGCGCGCGTCACTTCACTCAGATCCCCGGAGACTCGGCCTGGCGCGGGGGCACCCCACCCTAGAGTTTCAGTGTTTTCCAGTAAACTAGGGGCAGAAACTCTCCCCACCCACCCACCCGTCTGTGGCCCCGGGAGGGCCCCTCCCCCCTCCCTGCGAGGGCTCCTGGGCTCTGCAGGCCTCCTGGGGGCCAGGCCCCTGCCTTCCCCCTCAGCTGCCCCACCCCGCCTGCCTCCGCTGGCCTCTCGCCCACCCGGCCCTACACCCTCTGCCCCTTCAGAAGCCCCTCCCTCCTGCAAAGGCTTCGGGAGCCGCAGACCCACCCCTGTGTCAGCTGACGCCCTGGCTCCCCACACGGTGCCCTCCCGGGTCAGGCGGCCACCCCTAGGCTGGGGGGCTACGGCCCTTCCACCCCCTAAGAGACAGAACTTGAGGCTCTGGAGAGAGACCAGAGAGGAGTCCCAGCTCCCCGGTCCGTCCTGGGGTCCACCATGCTGTGGCGCGAGAGCGGTGTTTGTGCCCGTGGCACACGTGAGGGGCCCTCCAACACTGGTGGCTCCTGGCCCGTCCCCTGCCCTGGCTCCCGGAGAGCAGACGCCCGGGTTCCGGGTCGGAATGGACAGAGCGGGAAGGACCCTCCGGAGGCTGAGGGGAGCCCAGGCACCAGCCCGAGGTGGCTGCGACGCGCCCGGCCAGCCCCACACGGCTGGCAGGGCCCGGGAGCAGGAAGGCCAGGAAGGGGCGTTGTGCAAGCCCGCGTGGGGCAGGCTCTCCCCCACTTCTCCTGTGCCTCTGCAGCTTCCGCCTCCGCCCCAGGCCGGGGAGGAGCGCTTTGGTTCCCGCGGCTGGGGCTGGGAGCCTGGTACTTCTCCAGGAGCTGAAGCCCAAGCCCTGTGCCCAGGCCCTCCGGAAGCCCCAGCCAGAGCCGCCCACCGTGACCCAGGTCTTGTTCCTCAAGGCAGAGCAGGCCGGGAGAGCGGGATTCCGGGCCCCTGGAAGAACTGGCTGGAAACGCCTGAGCCCCAGGGTAGCCTCGGCTCTGCTTCCTTGTAGACCAGCGGGGCCCCCAGGCGGGGCTGTGCAAGGACGGAGGCCAGGCTCCCCGGACGGGCCCTCTGAGCTCCCAGGTGTCCCGTGACGTCACTCTCAGGGCTGCTTCATCACCCTGTCCCCGCGGGGAGCCGGGACCCCGAGCCCGATAACTGGCCGAGGCCGCACAGCTGGGCGTGGTGGGGCTGGAACCTGCGCCCGCCCTGGGCCTCCTGGGTGTCCCGTCCGGGCTGCAGCGCCTCCGATCACACCTCCTGCATGGCCAGTCTCCACTCCACCGCCGCGTCCAGCAGGGGCCTGTCTGCCGTGTCCCCTAGGTCCCGCCTTCCCGTGGGCTTCCATGGCGTCCCTGCCCCCCAAGTGTCTGGGGAGGAGCCAGGCCCCCACGGACCGGGTGTGGAGGCTGCAGTCTGGCAGGGTCTCCAGGCCAGTGTGGCGAGGCTGCTTCCCGGGCAGGGGAGCCGAACTCCAAGCCACCCATCTCTGGGCACCGCTGCTGCTTGTTGGGGTGTCGGGAGGGGTGCGAGGCCACAGGAAAGGGCAGGAAGCCGGGCCTTAGGGAAGGAAGTGCCACCCGCCGGGGGCCCTGGCGACAGTCAGAGCTGCGGATTTTGTATTCAAGGAAACAAGGCTTCACTGTCCCAGCCGAGCCCCAGGCTGTGAGTGCCCAGCAGACGGGCTCTCGTGGAGGACAAAGCCACGCTCTGCTTCCACCACCCATGTGGGGCTCCAGCCTCCTGGGTCCCAGCAGGGCCCGGGATCGCAGCCAGGGCCAGGCTGAGAACAGGGCAGGGCGGAGGGCCCAGTCCCTGAGAACCCACAGCCACCGGGACAGTGTGTAGAGGGCTGGGCGCTGACCTTCGTGTTTCTGGGCCCTTCTCGTGTCAGAACCGCTTGGAGACCCTGCAGGTGCGTCCCGACCGTGGCACTGCAGGGCGGGGCTCCGCCATGGCTGACCTCCAAGCGTGTACCTCCCCCAGGAACCCTCTCCCCATTCTAAAGAAAAGGAAACAGACCCAGAAAGGCTAGTCATGTGCTCAAGGTCACAGGGACGTCTCTGACCTTGTCTTCACGGGCGGGAAAGCGGTTCCGCTTCTTGGGCTGGGGCTGGAGAGGGCACACGAGTCGGGGCGGCTGCAGGCGGCGTGGCCCCGTGGAACTGGGCACTCGGCCACTTGTGGCCTCTGGGCCACCCATCACCTCAGAGCCCTCCCTCCCCGTCCTCCCGCTTCAGGAAGGGGCGTCTGCGCCCAGAGCCGCTCGGGAGTGCCCGGCTCTGGCTGGCGGCAGCCTCGGTGAGGCTCTGTGGGTCTGTGAGCTGAGCCCGGCCGAAAGGTGGGCGGCCTGAGGAAGGTGGCCGGTGTCCGTCCAGCCCGGCCTGTCCCCCTCCTCCCCCCGTGTGGCCCGGCCCCTGCGTCTGCCAGGCAGGCTTCCCTTTTGTTCTGGCCACGTGTCCTCCCCACGCGTCCCTCAGGGTGAGGAGCAGGGACCGAGAGTTGCAGCCCTGGGTTCGAATCCCAGGCACGGGCTCGGGAGGGAGTTGCTGAACCCCACTTGTGGCTCTGTCTCAGACCGAGACGAAACAGTGCTCTCTTCATAGGGCTGGGAGGTACTTAGCCCAGCACCTGGCAGAGTGAGGACTACTGCGTCACTACTGCGGGGAGGGTCCCCGCTGCTGCCACGGACCCAGCCTGACCCGGCCCTCTCCGGTGGGTGCTCACAGGCGGACCCTGAGGAAGCCCCACGCCGCTGCCAGCGGCTCCCCCATTTCCCAAGGGGCCTGCCAAGCTGGCTGCACCCCTTCGCTTCGGGCCAGAGTGACGGGACACTGGCCTGGGCCTCTTCCTCCTCCTGCCAAACAGACCCTGATTGACAGCTACATATGGCTTTGATGAGTAACAAAAATGGAGAAATGAATCCATTATCACTTAATTATGTAGCAGGCAGGTGGCAGAGAAAAGGGACAAGCCAGTAGCTGGGGAGTGACACAAAGGGGCCCCGGCTCCCGCCCGCCCGTCCCGCCAGGCCTGGGCTCCTCTGAGCCTCCCGTGCCCGGCAGTCTTCCTGGTAAGGGACGGAGGCCCCGTGTGGCAAGGCCCCGCCAGTCTGGCGGCGGCTGTGCGGAGCGGGTGTTCAGGGAAACGGGGTTCCTGCCCCTGCTCGCTCGTCCCACGGACATGGCACTGAGCTTTGCGCCGTGGACAGTGGAGGGAAGACTCGGGCCTCACGGACAGGGCGATGCTCCGTCCGGGGCCACAGAGGGCGGGGCGGGAGGGTCCCCGCTGCTGCCACGGACCAGAGGCCACCGCCGCAGGCGCGCATGCCCCTTGTTCAGCGGTTGGTGCTGCTGGCGCAGGGGGCAAACGTGACGTTGTCCCCGTGGACAGATGAGAAGTGGAGGCTCAAGGCCTCGCGTCACCTGCCCGAGCCCCGGTTGTGGGGCGGTCAGGAGCCGGGCCCTGCAGCCGCGTGGACTGTGGCCCCCGGCGGGGCGAGGACGCCCGGAGCCTCGGGCGCCCTCTGTGCAGGCAGAGACTGGGTCCCCGCGTGCGGAAGCCCAGAGCTCGGCCCCAGGCGCTGCCCAGCACCCTGGGAGGGAGGATCCCCGAGCCTGGGTCACCGTGTTCCTCCCGCTTCCTGCCTGCGTCTGAGCCACCTCTCTCTCCCTCTGGGGACTTCTGAGTCCCCTGGGCTGGCATCTTCCTGCCAGCTCCTCCTGGGGCTGTCTACTCTGCGCCTGCTGCCTGGGTGCCAGGTCTGGCCCTGGCTTCGGCTGGAAGAGCCGGGTCCCACCGCTCGGGGCAGGTCAGAGGCCCTTGCCCAAGGCCAGCGAGCCGGAGGAGGCGGGGACATGCCCACCCCCTCCACGGCTGGCTGCCCGCGGCTGCCCAGCTGCCTGCTCCTTGGCTGACTTCTGCCTTTCCAGGAGGGCAGAGGAGGTTTCAGTGCCAGCCAGGGTGGCTACCCAGGGCCATGCCCAGGCAATGCCGTGCATAGCGATGCCCACCCTAGCCTTCGGCCCCTCCCAGGCCACCGTAGAGCCTTTTCTTGGCACCTGCGCCAGGGCTGTCGCCGTACCGCAGGTGTGGAGACTGCGTCTTAGAAGGGCTGAGGCTTTGCCCAGAGCCGCACAGCTAGGAAGGGGCGGAGGCGGGATCCGAACCTGCTGGAAGAGTCTGCATGTTAACCGGGCCCCTGTGTGCAGTCAGGCCAGCCCACAGCTCTCTGCGGCCCTGCGTGGGGGCCTGTGGGGACCTCCATTACCTCATCTGCCTGAGCTCTGCGGGGTGAGAAGTGGGGCCAATGTTGAGCTAAGTGGGAGCAGTGCCCTTTGGGGCCCGTGTCCTCCTATCCGCTGTGGGGAAGGAGGCGGGGAGGCGCCCTGCACGGGGAGCGCTGGGGCTCAGCAAGCTCGGGGACCCTCGATCCGGGGCGGCCCTGGCTGTCCCCCCCAGCCCCCACCCACCCTCCACAGACAGGACCACGGCTCCCCATGCTCGGGCAGCGGCAGCACAGAGCCGCCCCCTGAGCTGGCATGAGCAGCACGCGTTGCCGCCAGGCCTCGCTCCGGGGAGGCGGGCACAACAGCTGGCAAGGTCAGGAATTTTTATCTTCCAGAACTTCACGGCCTCAGAAACCTGCCTTTCCTTTCCTCGGGAGACAGACAGACACTGGCTCCCCGGAGACAGGAAGGGGGGCCGTCACAGTGGGGTCGCAGGTCGTAAGCGCCTACTATGTGCTGCCTGCCTCACAGCCATGGCTGCCTTTACACAGAGGGAGACAGCCACGCGGGCCGTGTGCAGCCCCTGGGCCTGCAGCCTCCCGAGCCCTGGCGCGCAGTGAAGGGGCAGGATGGGGGTCTCTGTGCTCCCGCCAGATGCGCCCCTCCACTGACTGTGCGGCAGCTGTGAAGGCTGCTTCATGCTCCCGTCAGGCTGTGGAGAAGGATATGGCTTCACTCAAGGAAGCAGTGAGCACCCCGTCTTCAGAGGTAACCAAGACACTGAGCAGGAAAACTGCATTGGAAATTGGATCCCCCTGAGGGGTTCAGTGAAATGGCCTTCTGACCCCAAGTGCTCTGACCCGGGTCTCTGGGCGCAGGGTGGGCGCCTCGTCGGGCCTGTCCCGATCCAGCCACCCTGAGGTTGCTCTGGCCTTGGCCGGTTCACTTCTTTTCCGAGCCTCAGGCTCCTTGGCTGCTCAGGCAGCTGTTCCCGCTTCCCAGAGTCCTTGGAAAGATCTGGTGCCGGTCACCAGGCTCAGCAGAGCAGCCAGTACTGACCGTGCCAGCGTGCCGGGCACAGGCCTGGGCACAGGGCCCTGTGCCCCTCAGTTATCAGAACTGGTACAGTCCAGGGGGAGAGAAGCAGCCGGCTGGGTGGCAGCCCGTGTGCCACTTTCGTGGGGATGGAGGATTCCGTCACCAGTGTCCTGGCAGGGGGGCGGGTGGGAATGTGGGCGCCATGCCAGGCCCCGCAGCCTCCTCCAGGGCTGGCAAAGTGCTGAGCTTCAGGCCCGGCTGGCTCTGCGGCTCAACCTGCGAGATGGCTTTGGCTGCGCGCGCCGGCCGCACCGGGCTGCAGCCCTCCTGCCCTCAGGTCTGCCACCGTGGGACCCTCTCTGGGCCGGGGGAAGGGCAGGAGGAGGCTTCCAGCCAGGAGAACCCGAGCCCACCCACCGCGTGACCCTCAGGCCCCCAGGCCCCGCCATAATGGGAAGCAGATGGCGCTGCAGCTAGGTCTCGGGGGTCCCAGCCCCTGGGCCGCCTGAGCCTCAGTCTCTGCTCAGGGAAAAGGAGGCGAGGTCAGCCCGGCTGGGGACACGCAGGACGCCCCGACCCGCGGGCAGCACAGCAACAGTCGCCCCTTTGTCATTTCTCTCTGCCAAAGAGGGTCAGCAGAGAGACCGGAGAGGCATCACGGGCACCCCCTCTTCTGCCCATCCCACAGCCTCTGCCCTTCCACTGCTCCCGGGCCACAGGGAGGGTGGTGGGGGGCCCAGGCTCTCACCCCATCACTGCACTATCAGGACGCGGCCCTGGGAGAGCCAGGATGTTTTTAGGCGTCATTACCAATATCGCCATTTTAAATACTAAAGTACTTAATGTAGCATGTGGGTGTTGTGGCCACACGCCAGTCATCCCAGCACTCTAGAAGGCTGAGGCAGGAGCATTCCAAGTTTAAACCCAGGCCGGGCTGCTTAGTGAAACTGTCTCAAAGTTTTAGAAAGTTTAAAAAGAGCTGCGAATGTAGGCTGCCAGGAGGGAGCCCCGCCACGGAAATTGATTGGCCCTTGGTGGGTACGGGCAGCCGTTCAAACCACAGCCAGGCCTGCGAGCTGCCGGGAGCAGCGGACGCAGCGGCTTCGGACCTTCACTGCACCTCCCTGAGGCCAAACCGCCAGCGGCTCTGGGAGAAGCGCCAGCCCTGGAGCGGGCAGCGGGCCTGGGTCCGAGTCCTGGGCCTCCTGGGCCTGACCTCGCGGGGCTGCGGAGAGCAGGGCTGGAAACGCGCGAGCCTGGCACCCAGTGGGGCTTAGCAACAGAGGAACCCTCACCAGTGCAGTGCCGCCGGCTCTGGGTGCCAGGGCCGTGATCCAGGAAGCAGCACCCTGAACCCCCAGGGCCACCGACACAGGCCAGGTCACCGGGGGACTGTCCTGTGTCCCGTGATGCCAGGCAGCACTTGGCCTCCGGCCCATGCCCGCTGCCCCTTCCCCAGAGAGAACAAAGCATTGCCGCTGGGCCCTGCTGGTGAGGAGCCCAGGCAGCGGGCTCCGGGCAACCCTGACTGGCCTCGGAGCCCGAGTCCAGAGAGGGTGGGCGCTGGTGTGCCCAGTGGCACAGGAGGCCCACTGTTGCCCCGAGCCCCTCAGGTGCAGGCCAGCGCCCTCCGCCTGTCTGTCCCCGCCTAACCCTCTCCCAGGGCGAGCAGCAGCCCGGGGACCCCACGTTCCCTCCAGGGTCCCGAGTCTGGTCTGTTTTTCCCACTGACTCACCCGCTTGGGGACTGTTCTCCAACGGATGCCTATGTCCCCTCCGGGCGGACACCGCAGGACACGGGCTGGGGCTGGCACAGGAAAGCCTGCGTGCCACCCCGCCCCTCCCTGGCTGTCCTGGACACAGGCAGGGCAGCTGTTCGCACAGCCTGAAAGGGGCGGTGTGCCCCTGTGGGGGATGGGCCTGGAGGTCGCCTCAGCCCGCACGCCACAGGACGCAGAGACCCGTCACTGCCAGCTGCTCTGGGGCAGCAGAGAGAAGGGCAGGGTGTAGGCTGGAGGCCGTGAATGGCTGTCCCTGTGCCAGCTTC
Source organism: Thryonomys swinderianus (assembly GCA_004025085.1). Lineage (NCBI taxonomy): Eukaryota > Metazoa > Chordata > Mammalia > Rodentia > Thryonomyidae > Thryonomys > Thryonomys swinderianus. Next base: position 14,213 of record PVIC010000883.1, on the reverse strand, counting down.
CCGGGCTCTCTGCCACCCCCTAGGGCTCAGGGCATGGCCCGTTCCTGGCCACACCCCTCCCTGCTGCGACCCTTGGCCGCTCAGCGCCTCCCTTGACAGGGCTGTTGACCCACAGGCACCCACAGCTCCTGTAAGTGCCTCTTACCCACCCCCCGCCCCGGGGCCTTGGCATAAGCTGGCAGCCTAAAGTTTGAAACATCAGAGGCCGCCTTACAGTCCTCTAGGTGTGCCCGGCGCAGGGGTGACGTCTCCCCCGATGCCTGGGAGACACATCTGACTATCATGGCACAGGAGGGCCGCTTGCAGATGCTCTGCGACTCACAGGAAGCCCCGAAGCGAGTCACACCCTGCCCATAAGCTCTGCCACCAGAAGTGGAGCCGCCGGGCACAGCGGGAGGACCTCCTCAGTGTTCAGGCCCCTGCAGTGGCCCGCAGGCGGTCAGAGAGCAGCTGCGGAGCTGAGCCTGTGCCCTGCGGGCTGCGGTTGACCGCTCAGTCCCGTCTCTTCCGTGCCTGGCTGTGGTTTGGGCTCCCTCAGGCTACAGACTTGACAAGAGGTCAGTGTCATACGCAGGGGCCGCCAGGCAGAGCAGCGAGCTCCCGGCCGTCAGGCGACCGGGCAGGAGCGGGCCGGGGTCCCCCCAGCTGATGGGTGACAGCGTTGTCAACAGCTGACGTGGGCCAGTGAGGCCGCAGCTCACAACTGCAGGCCTGACGGGGTGACCAAACCTCCGGGCCCGTCACCTCCTGGAAGTCCTGTTCTGCCCACACACCTGTTAGGGTTCCCCAGGGCCACTGTCACCAGAGCTACGTGTGCACCTGTAACTTTATCAGGTGATCGCAGCTGGGCCCACGTGGCTTGCGCCGTATAGATGTAATTTCCCTGTAAAGTGGGGTCCCCGGCAGCCCACCGAGGTCCGCCTGCCTCAGCCCCCTGAGTGCCGAGCCCCCAGGACCCCTGCGCTGGGCTTGGGGCTCTGCCCAGTTGGATGTGAAGCGCGCCAAGGTGCCCTGAGGCCTCTCTGCCCACAGGTATGACGCGGGGCGAGACGGCTTCATCGATCTGATGGAGCTGAAGCTCATGATGGAGAAGCTCGGGGCTCCGCAGACCCACCTGGGCCTGAAGAACATGATCAAGGAGGTGGACGAGGACCTGGACAGCAAGCTCAGCTTCCGGGAGGTGAGCCCGCCCCGCCCCCGCGGGCTGCGTCTGGGCCTCCGTGGCGGCGAGAGCCCGTCCGTCCCTGACCACGGGCCTGGCCCCGGCCCTGGGCGGCCTCACACTCGGGAAGAGGGTCTCGGAGCCAAGCGGTGGCGACCCGGAGCCCGGGGTGTGGGGCGGCCTGCGGGGCCCAGGCCTGGGGAAGCCACGGCTTCGAGGACGAGGCTGGGCACGGCAGGGAGTGCAGGGCAGGGCGGGAGCCGTCGGACGGCGGGGACTCGGGTTTGGGTCCTCCTGCCGCGGACGCCTCGGGCACCTGGTGTCTCTGAGCCCTCCTGTAGGGAGAAACTAATGGAGTATTGTTGGGGGGAGCCGGGAGGTGAAAAGTGGGTTGTGCTGTCAGCAGATGAGTCACTTTGCCTCCCGCTGTGCAGATGGGTCAACTGAGGCCCAGAGAGGGAGGGACAGGAGCATGGAGACCTGAGGCTGGGCCCCTGCGGCCCCCCCTGAGCCCTCACACACACACACCCCGCAGTTCCTCCTGATCTTCCGGAAGGCGGCGGCCGGGGAGCTGCAGGAGGACAGTGGGCTGCACGTGCTGGCCCGCCTCTCCGAGATCGACGTCTCCACCGAGGGCGTCAAGGGCGCCAAGAGCTTCTTTGAGGCCAAGGTGAGGAGGGAGGACCCGGGCCCTCTGTGGCAGGCGCGGGCTGTGCAGGGCAGGGCCGGGGGCAGACGCTGAGGCTCAGCCCAGCTCGGGGAGAGCCCCGGGCGCCAGGTTCCAAGTGGGGAAACTGAGGCTCCGAGAGGCGGCCGCTGCTCGCCATGCGTGGGGCCGGGAGTGCGAAGGGACCCGGGGAGAGGCCTGCTGCGCTGACCCGGCCGCCCCCAGGTGCAGGCCATCAGCGAGTCCAGCCGCTTCGAGGAGGAGATCAAGGCTGAGCAGGAGGAGAGGAAGAAGCAGGCGGAGGAGCTGAAGCAGCGGAAAGCGGCCTTCAAGGAGCTGCAGTCCGCCTTCAAATAGCTGGGCGCGGCGGGCAGGGGGGCGCGGGTGGGCACGGGAGGCCTGAATCGCAAGTGGGCTCGTCCGCGCATCTCCCGCACTGCCCGCCTCTGCCCACTCTCTTCCACTGCTCCTGTGACCGCGCCCCCGACCTGGCGCTGCCAGCCTGGCCCAGCCCTCCCTGCACCGCGCCGCCCTGGCCCAAGGTTCCTCTGCGCCCCCGCCCGTCCTGCCCCACCTGCTCTGGCACCAGGCTGCCCTGCGCAGGGCCCTGACCACCCTTCTCGGAGGGGGCAGCAGGCACAAGCAGGATCTCGGCTGCCCCGGAGCGGGCCCAGGGCCTTCCTGTGGCTCTGCCCTCCATCTGCGGGTTGGATGGGCTTCGTTTTGGTGAAGGGACCCAGGCCCTGGCACACTGGCCAGGCAGGGTGAGGGGCTGCTGTGCCAATCTACCTCACGGCCCCCACTCTGCCAGCCCACTGCAGGGTCATGGACGGGAAGGCCCTGGGGGCAGGGGCGCCACTCCTACCACCCCCGATGCCCCAGGGTCCAGGGGCCGTGGAGGGAGAGGCCCGGAGAAGCCCAGCCCCACGGGGGCCCGGAAGTGTCTGCGTGGCCCAGGCGGCCCCTTCACGCCCCTCCCGAGAATGCCCCAGTCACCAGCGCTCCGCCTGCCCCACACCCACCCAGCCCACGCAGGGCCGGCCGTCGCGTTCTCCTTGCTCACCTGTGTGTCTGTGCGTCCGTCCGTCTTGCTGTGTCGTGAAACTGTGCCCGCCTCCCAGTCCAGACAAGTGAATGGCCGTCCGGGCCCCAGTTATGCAACTCGCGGTGTGCGTCCTGACGGCGTCACGCTTTGTAGACTGATCAATAACTCTTTATTTTAGTAACTGCCCCAGGAGCGCCCGGAGCTCCCGCGGGGCTCAGAGGTTTTATTTTTGTGGCCTCGGAACCTGCAGAACGTAGAGGCGCCGGCTCCGTGCGCGGCCCTCGCCCTGGATTGCGTTTGCCTTAGTGGATATGTTTATACAGAGGAATATAAAATCTCCTTTTTCTTTCGGCTTTCAGCTCTCTATTTTTTTCATCCCTCTCACCCCTCCCCAAAAAAAGCTACTTCTTCATTTGGTGGTACGATTATTTTTTTTAACTAAAATAAGATAAAATTCTATATTCTTATGTGTGTGTGGTTCTTGCTGATCGGTGGAGTGGGGGTGGGAGGCGGGGACCGGAGAGCCCCTGGGCAGGGCGTGTGGGGTGCAGGGAGGACGGGGTTCCCTGGGGAAGCTGGGCCTCGTGCCCACCGCATCCAGCCAGCACCTGGGAGAGGGGCCCGCAGCCTGCACGGAAAGGCCGCCTCTCCGCCCGCCTCGGTTTCCCCACCTCTGATCTCGGACCGGCACACATGTCCCCTGCGGGCTCGGACAGTACTAGCTCCCTCTTCGTGCCAAAGTGCCGCTAGGACTTTACATTCATCTGTATATATTCAGGGGTCGGCGTCCAACAACCTGAAGCCCTTGTGAGGGTCTGGCTAGATCGGGAGCCTGTGCAGCCCGAGGAGGAGAAGGGGGGACGGGGGCCTCCAGGTCTTCCCTGGAGGTGGGTGGGAAGGAGCAGAGGATCAAGCTGGACACCTCTGCCCCCGGGCGGCCGTAGCTGGTACTGCAGTAACCCTCTGGGCCCTAAGGGCCCTGCCTAGGAAGGCTGGCGATACTTCTGTGGGGACAGCCGTCCCTGAAGTCCCCACGCCCCAGCTGGCCTGGCCCTAGGCACCTCCTTGACAGAGTTGCTGACCCAGGCCAGGGCCTCCCCAGCAGACTCGGCCTGCCCTCCACCCACTGCCAGCCCTGGTGGGACACGGAGGCATGAGGGCCCCATGACCCGGGACAGAGCCCTCCCCAGGCCTCCTGCCTTCTCCTTGGGCCTCCTGCTCCCCATCCCAGCCCCCGCCCGTCCTCAGACCCTCTCCAGTCCCTGGGGCTTCCATCTGCATTTGCCAGGAAGTCCTGCCAGCCCGTGGCCCTCATCTGAGAGGCAGCAGCTGCCACCTGACAGCCTCCCAGTGGCCAGCAAACAGTGGCACCTGCCAGTTTCTCAGCCCTCGCCAACCTTGGCACTGCTCAGCCAAAGCCCCAGGCACCTCTGACCACGCTCAGCAACGCCTTGTGTGCTTGTTTTTCCAGCACCGCCCGTCCTTGACAGCTCACGTCATGCTGCCCCGAGGGTCCCAGAAGCCCTGCTCCCAGCCCCGGAAACCCCGGGGCTCAGCTGTGTGGTGCTGGGTTCGCTGTGCCTGTGGCACCTGCAGCAAAGAGACCTTCGCCTACCCTGCGCCCTCCAGCTGCCACCCGACGGTCTCTCAGAGCCCCAGCCCTTGGCCCGTCCCCCGCAGAAGGCCCAGTCTCCTTCCGGCGGCCCAGGCCCCGCACAGGACCTGCCACACACGGGGGCGCCTGGATCACACACGCAACATGTCACCAGCTCAGTCAGGCACGATCCTGCCCCCATGCATGAAGGTGAATCTGGTGCAGCTCTGGCTTCTCCAGTCTCGGGGCGCCCTCCACCCAGGGCTCCCCTCTGCCCAGCTGGCCCAGGCTGCCCCTGCCCCGGCCAGCCTAGTGTCCAGCACGCTCCGGCCAGCTGTCACCTGTGCGGGTCCCGCCGTCCCGCAGGGCAGGCCAGGACGGTTCTCTCCTGGCTCCAGGTTGCGGGGCACAGAGCAGGCGCAGAGGGCCCACGTCAGAGCCTGGCCTCCAGGCTCCCGCCACAGATGACTCCCTGGCTCGGGACCACAGCAGCTCGGGAGGAACAGGAGCCGGTGCCCCGAGCCCAGGGCCCACTGCACTGCTCTGAGTTCTTAAAATCAAGAGAGGAAAGTTATGACCTTAGATTCACAGTCATAAAATATCTTTTAATGTATTTTGAGGAAAGGGCTCCAGAAGGCTAAGGGGCCTGATGACAGTTAAGTTCCACTTATTCATTCTCTTTCTCTCTCTCTCCTCCCTCTCCCTCTCTCCCTCTGCTGTTTCTGTCTGTCTTTCTCCTGTTTCTCTGTCTGTCTTTCTGTCTCTCCTGTTTCTCTGTCTCTGTCTGTCTTTCTGTCTCTCTCCTTTCTCACCTTTCTTTGCCTCTGTCCATACTAAGGGTCAAAGCAGGGGTCCTCCACTCCTGAGCTACATCTCAGCCCTTTTTACTTTACACTGACATAGAACCTTGCGAGTTCCCCCAAGCTGGCCGCGAACTTCCAATCCTTCTGCCTCAGCCTCCCAAGAGCTGGGGCTACAGGTGTGTTCTGCCATGCCTAGCTCTGACTCAAGCTTTCTCATAAGCACCAAATAACAAATAGTAACCGCAAATCCTATATAGTTTCTACCTCATATCAGACGTTCCTCAGCAGCCTTAGGAGGCAGGTACCTTTTGTATTTTTTTAACAAGGTCTCTCTATGTAGTCTGGGTTGGCCTTGGACTATGTAGCTAAGGCTGGCCTGGAACTCACGGCTGTCCTCCTGCCTCAGCCTCCTGAGTTTGCTGGAATTACAGGGATGCACCACCATGATTGGCTGTCTCCACTTTATAGAGGACAGAGTGAAGCTCAGAGAGGTTAAGTTACAATCACAAGATCACACAGCCGGACAGCAGCGGTACCGTCGCTCGTGAGGGTGCCTGCCCTGAAGAAGGCCCCGTGGCCCGTCCTCGGAAGCTGTGGCGGGTGAAGGCGGCTTGGGCTTCTCAGGACAACTGTCTGGGGTCACTTTGCAGAAGGGCGTGGCCAGGGGACCTTTCGGAACAAGGCAGTGCCCTAAATCCGAGCAACCAGCAACCTCCCACCCCCAAACAGGAGCGGTGTCTCCGTGAACACTAAAATGTCACAGCTCTCGGCTTCCGGCGCCTCCTCCCCACGCGGTGCGGATCTCACTGTCCGCGTCCTGGTGCCGGTGCCACGCGGCACAGGCTTCTGCGTGCATGTGTCTGTGGAAACCCTGCGGGAGACGTGGGCGTGGCCGTGGCCCTACACCCAGAGCCCCTGTGCGTGCACACGTGTGAGATCCACGGGGCTCCCCGGGGTGGGGTCGCCCAGTCACGGTGGCAGAGGCCAGGCCTCCTGTTTCCTGTCTCCAGCCCCTGCAGGCCCTTGCCCTCCCCCTGAGCAGCTCGGCCCTCGGCTCCACAGCCCCCCTCTCCGGCCAGCTCTGCCCCGAGCACGGAGCCTGAGACCAGGGCCAGGCGGGCCGGGCCAGGCCAGGCAGAGCCCACGGATTCACACACCCCCATCTCTATGCCCTTTTTATGTCTTCTGGGCTGTTTTTAAATTGAGATTACTGATTTTATATTAACAAAGTAATGTATTCTTTCAAAAAAGAATTTAGGCTGCATAAACATTGGCCAGTTAGAACCTTCTTCCTTCCCAGCTAACCAGGTATGCAGTGAGCTTTGTTTTGTTTTGTTTTTTAATCAGGACACAATTCCTAAGGGGCACAGGGTGGGCAACTCGGATAAACTCCAAAGGGAACTCAGGGAGACAGAAAGGCATGACGGCGTCTACCAGACCAGGCCGTAGCTGGGCCTTGGGGTAAGAGGATTAAAGCAGAGGCAGAAGCCAGGCCTGGCGGGCGGTTCATGCCTGTGACCCTGGCCCTCGAGAAGGCTGAGGCAGGAGGACTGCCAGTTCAAGCCTAGCCTGGGCAATTTAGCAAGACCCTGTTTTAAAATAAAACATTTTAAAAGAATTAGAGATGTAGGCCACCACAAAGGGCATGGGTTCCATCCCCGGACTGCAAACCAAGACAAGCAAAAGAATAAATGCCTGGAGGAACGGGCTGGCTCCGATCTGCCAGGGCCTCTGGCTAGCACTTCTGCATAGGTGACCCTCTGACTCACACCGCTGCTGGCCTTGTTTGGCTCACGGAGTTTGGTTCTACCCACCCAGTTCCGGGTCGGGAAGCCTGAGGACCTGCCTCTAAGCGGCTTCAGAAGGAATCCGGACCCCCGAGCTCCATCCAGGGTCCCTTGAGTGGGAGGGCTGTGCCCAGCCCCGCCGTGGACGCCGGCAGCCGTGGCCCAGGTGACGTGGGTCGGGGAGGGGAGGACGAGTCTCAGCAGCCGGAGGCCTGGCCCTTGCCGGGGCTTGGGCCGCTGCCCAGCCGGGGACCCCTGAATCTCCGCTTCCTGCTCTGAAGGGGACACAGCACCTGCCTCCTGCTGCCAGGTACGAGGGATCGCGCAAGGCCCGGTGGGCACAGCTGGCTGTGCCGGGTAGATGCCGCGGTGAGCGCAGAAGCCGAACGCTCTCCACACGGTGAGGCGGCCCCTGCCAAGGGCCCCATCCGCCTGGCATCTGGAGCCCATGCTTCCCAGCTGCCCTGTCTCCTGCCCAAATTAAACAACCACCCAAGGTCAGGGAAACTGCCTCGTGCTGAGGTTTCCTGGGGCGGCCTGGCCTTGGCCTGCGGGCATATAAGGCCTCTTCCCGCCTCGCCAGCCAGGCAGTCCCGCCACCTGCACCATGCTGGGCACCACCGTCCTCGCCACGCTCCTGGCCTTGGGTAAGCGGGCGGGACCCGGCACCCACCCGGCCCTGGGCTCTGCGGGAGCTGCTGGGGTCCAGTGCGGGCCTGCTGCAGAGCGGCCGCTCCTCCTCCTCAGCCCCGTGGACAGGTCCAGTGTGCCCTTCCCGGAGCGTGCGGCCGGGGCCAGGCGGGAAGCCCTGGGCAGGCGGGACGCACAGGCGCCCCCGGCCCAGAGCCTTTGCCTCCACTCTGGAGCCGGCGCAAAGCCCTCTGTTTCTGCAGGAGCTGGGCAGGGCCCCGGCCTCCCTCAGCCTCACTGGCTCATTGGGCAAGGGGAGCACTTCATTAAGAGTCCTTCTACCCAACGGCAGCGGCAGTCACAGCAGCTCCTGCTCGCAGGGCATCGCTGTGTGCGGGCGCCGGGCCGGGCCTTCCTGGGCCGCAGTGGCCTTGACAGACAGGCTGAGGACATGGGTCCGGGAGTCGTGCGTCTGCCCAGGTTCTCACCTCAGAGCACCCAGAGCCGCACTCAAGCCTGTCCTCGCCAGCTGTGCCCACGTGTGCTGGCCGCCTGCGCTCTCTGCCACCTCGGAAGTGCGCCCTGGGCACTGAGCGTCTGTGCCCTCCACACGCCAGTCTGATGTGGCTCTCAGGACGAGCTCCCCGAGTCAGTGCTCTTCCACCACCTCGCAGAAAGGAAAGTTGAGGCCCACTCGCTGACGGCCACGGGCGCGTCTGCCCAGCCCGCCCCGTCATCCGCACCCCTGTCTCCCCAGCCTCCAGCTGCGGAGTGCCCACCTTCCTGCCCGACGTGTCCGCCCGGGTGGTCGGGGGAGATGACGCCGTCGCCCACAGCTGGCCCTGGCAGGTGAGTGCGCGGCGGCCCGGGGGGCGGGCGGCGGGCGGCGGGCGGCGGGCACAGGCTCACAGGGCCCGTCTGCCCGCAGATCTCCCTGCAGTACCTCAAGGGCAGCGAGTGGCGGCACACGTGCGGGGGCACCCTGATCAGCAGCCAGCACGTCCTCACTGCCGCCCACTGCATCGAGTGAGTGGGCGGTGCCCGGGCGCGGCCACCGGGGGGAGTCGGAGCCCGCTGCTTTTCTTGGGCACTGACTACACACGCCAGGCTCAGGCCTCCCTGAGACGCTCCTGGACGCAGCTCGGCGGCTCGTCCCCGCGGCCCGCAGCCGCTCCGTGCGCCGGCCGTGTGCGGGAATGCAGCCGAGAAGACGGGCAGAGAGACCGCGAAACAAGAAAATATATCGTGTGGACAGCGGGGGTGGGGGGTGAGGCCAGAGGCAGAAAGGACGAGGGTCTGTCCCGCACGCAGGAGCAGCGGCCGGGGAAGGCGCGGAGCGGGCGCGGGGCTGGGGGTGGCGGGGGCCGGAGCAGCCAGAGGGCGCCAGGGAGCCACGTGGCAGGCGCCAGTGCGGCAGGGGCAGGCGGGCGCCCAGCCAGCAAGTGTGGTTCGGAGCCCGCCCACCTGTGGTCGGCAGGGCTGCGCTTTGACTTGCTTCGCTTTTCCAGCCAGGGTCTCAGGACGCAGTGCAGGCTGCCCTTGAACTCACTTTGTAGCCCCTGCTGGCCTTGAACTTGCATCCGTCTTGCTGCCTCAGCCTCCTTAGTGCTGAGATTGCAGGCACCACCGTGCTGGCCTGCTGCCGACCTAAGAAACTCACACAGCTGAGCTAAGAGCAGGCTTGAGAGGCAGACAGCCGGCGTGCAGCCCGGTGCAGACCACTTGCTGAGCACATCGAGGGTCCTGGGTTCAATCCTCAGACTTCAAGGAGAAAAACTAAACTTATTAAGGACAGATTTGGTTCATGTGCCGAAACCAAATGAGGAGAGTGACTATTAAGTGCTATAAATATGTCCTCATAAAAATTGCAGGGCAAAGGCCAGGGTGGGGCAGAGGAGGCGAGGTCGCCGGGCGCTATGGAGACGGCGAGAGGCCAGGCATCTTGGGCCCAGTCACCTTCCGCATGAGGAAACTGAGGCCCAGGACTCCCAGGCCACTGTGCGAGCTCAGGCTCACGCCAAAGGGTCAGGACCAGGGGCAGCTCCGCCTTGACCCGGTTCCCTTCTGCCACCAGCAAAACCCTGACCTACCGCGTGGCCCTGGGCAAGAGCGACCTGACGGTAGCGGATGAGCCAGGCTCAGTGATCGCGGGGGTGGACTCCATCCACGTCCATGAGCAGTGGAGCCTCCTCCTGACGCGGTGAGTGCCAGCTGCCCTGGCGCCAGGGCCAGGGCAGCACAGGGCAAGGATGCCCTGTCCGCAGCCTGCACAGCTGGCCCATGGCGCCCACGGCCTCGCGGGAGGGTGCCCAGCCGGGGACTAAGCTGGCACTCCCTTGACGCAGTGCTGCCGCTTGTGCCATGCACACGGTGGCCAGGGACAGAAGAGCGCGACTCAGACAGGGGAAGCACAAGGCCCTGGGTCAACGGCCCAGAGCAGCGCAGAACCTGGAACCAAACCCGTAGGCTGTCTAGGCTTCTAGCGTTTGTCTTGGGCACTGAAAATATTGAAATGGAGCCTGGTGCCGGGGGCAGTGGTTCATGCCTATAATCTCAGCTACTCGGGAGGCTGGGGCCGGAGCCCCGCAAGTTCTAGTCCAGCCTGGGGACTCAGCGAGACCGTGTGTAAAATGAAAGTTTTTAAGGGGCTGGGAATGTGAAGGCTCGTCCCCACCTTGGAGCAGAAGTCAGGAAGGCACCAGCGCGCGCGGCTCCGTCGGGTGGAGGCATCTTCCACTCCCGTCCTTCGCACTGGGGCCTCGCGGGGACCGCGGAGGAGAGGCCGTGGGTGCCAGGGTGGGCGCTGTCCCCAGCCCCTTGGCCGGCCGGCGCCTCGGAGGACCCTGCCCCCCCGATCCCATCTCCCCGCCCTCGCTCGGCCGGGGCCGGGACCCCTCCTCACCCCCACGCCCTGAATCCCAGCAACGACATCGCCATCATCAAGCTGGCGGAGCCCGTGGAGCTGAGCGACACCATCCAGGTGGCCTGCCTGCCCGAGAAGGAGGCCCTGCTGCCCCAGGACTACCCCTGCTATGTCACGGGCTGGGGCCGCCTGTGGAGTGAGTACCCCGCGCCCCGCGCCCCGCAGCCCGCACCGTCCCCTCTTCCTCGGGCCCAGCGCACTGCGTCGTTTAAAGTTCTGTGATAAGAACAGCTAGTGTGTGGCAAGCACACGCCGTGTGCCAGCCACTTGGGTGTTCTAGAACAGACAGACCAGGGCTGGGTCAGGGCTTGGCACGCGGTGAGTGCCACAAAACAAACCGAAATAAATCGTGTGGGGTGGGCGCGAGCAGGTGATTCTCCACGCGCCCAAGGAAACTTCAGCTGATTTCAAAGGTTAATTGCAAAGAACTGAAACTGCAGACGCCTCAGGAAAACACGGCTCAACCCTCAGAGCAGCCTAGGGTGAGACAGACCTTGTGAGGTGCTTAGCAAAGGCGGAGGAGACCACCAGGAAACAGCCAGCCAGGGAAACCCGTAGAATCCAGCGGCTGGAGACCGAGCTCAGTGCAAGAGTGCTTGCCCAGTAGGTGCAAGGCTCTGGGCTCAGTCCCCAGCACTAAAAGAAGAAGCCAGGCGCAGTGGTGCCTACCTGCTATTCCACCCCTCTGGGAGGCTGAGGCAGGAGGATCCCAAGCTCAACGTCAGCCTAAGCAACTCGGCAACTTAGTGACTTAGTGAGACTCTGTCTCAAAGTAAAAAATGTAATCAAGGGGCGGAGTGTAGCTCAGCGCAGGGCTCCGGTTCAACTCCTAGTCCTGCACAGAGACCCTCAAAATATAAGTAAAAGATGACCCAACCGTACAGTTACCGCTGGGCTTTGGTCCCCGCCCCACACCCCGGGGGTCCTGACCCAGATGCTTTGGGATCTCGGGCCACGGTGGTCCCGCAGTCCAGCGGCAGGACGGCGGCCTGCGTAGCTCTGGCGCACACGGCTGAGCCCCGCCCCCTCCGCAGCCAACGGCCCCATCGCTGAGGTCCTGCAGCAGGGCCTGCAGCCCGTGGTGGACCATGCCACGTGCTCCAAGTCGACCTGGTGGGGCTTCCGGGTGACAAAGAAAATGGTCTGCGCTGGCGGCGACGGCGTCATCTCCGCCTGCAACGTGAGTGTCCGGCATGGTGCCCGGGGACAGGGCGGACACGCAGCGCGCTGACCCGGCAGGCTGGGGAGACCCAGGCCCTGCACCCAACCTGCCCCGGGCCGGCACGCGGCGAGGCCCAGGCGCTGAGCTCAGTCCCAGGCTGCCACGCGGCCGTCACCGCAGCAGGGCTGGCGGAGCTCTCTGAGCCTCAGCTTTGCCATCCATGCAACGGGGCCACAAGAAGCACTGCCCTCCGGGAGTCTAAGCGTCAGCGGAGGCTCCGGAAGGTCCCCGCACACGGTCCTGCCAGCCGTCCACAGCGGCTCCTGGACACAGGGGCTCGGTCTGGCCCGAGCTGGCCAGCACCTGAGACGCCAGCGCCCACCCTGTTCCCAAATGCTCCCTCCCCACCTCCCCCACCCCAGTCGCTCCCCGCCCCGCAGCTCCCGGCCTCCTCCCGACTCAGGACAGTGGCCTGAACACCCAGGGAAGCGGGGTCATACAGCAAACCAAGGGCTCGTGTGCCGCCCAGCCCCAGCCCTCGCCCCGCTGCCCACCCACACGGCCGCCTTGCAGGGCGACTCCGGGGGCCCGCTGAACTGCCAGGCAGAGAACGGGGCGTGGCAGGTGCACGGCATCGTCAGCTTCGGCTCCCCGCTGGGCTGCAACACCCTCCGGAAGCCGGTGGTCTTCACCCGCGTGTCTGCCTACAGCGACTGGATCAAGCAGGTGGGTCCCCGCGCCCCGCGCCCGCCCCTGCAGCCCCGCCCGCCGGCCGGCTGCAGGGAGCCTCACGCGGCCTGCTCTTCCAGAAGCTGCAGCTGTGAGTCCCAGAGCCCCGGCCGCCGCTTCGCCACAATAAACTCCTCCCACAGCCACCTGGACTCTGAGCTGTTGTCTCCCTGCGGCGCCCCGGGGCCACCCCACCCCCGGACAGAGGGACCCCGCACTGAGCGAGGCCTCGGAGGGCCCCTGGGGGACCCTGGCTCTGGGGACCCTGCAAGGAGCCGAGGGGAAGGGTGGGGCCCGAAGCTGGAGCGGGGTGCAGCCCGTAACCAGGCCCTGGAGACCAGGGCAGAGGTCGCCAGTGCAAGTCCGGTCCGGAGGCCTCAGTGAGCCAGCGAGACCTCGGTCAAAATGAGAACTGCGGGTGCCGGGCATGGTGGCTCACGCCTGTCATCCCAGCACTCGGGAGGCAGAGGCAGGGGGATGGCTGAGTTCCAGGCTTGCCTGGGCTACATGCATAGGGAGCTCAGGGCCAGCCTGAACTACAAAGCGAGACCCTGTCTCAAAAAGAAAAAAAAAAAATGAGAACTGTAAAGGGCTTGGGATGCAGCTGAGGGTCACACACACAGTCACAGTGCAGACACTCGCCCTGCCTCAAGCTGCGACCCGGCAGGCTCTCACCACCCCATGCAGGGTCCTGTGGGGCCCCCAGAGCCCTGGCCGAGTGGAAAGTGCGAGTCTGCTCGGGGCGGCCCGCCCCAGGGAGCCCAAGCCAGGGGGACACAGAGCCCAAGGACACTCGCTGGAGCCCTGCCCCCACACCCCGCTACGTCGCTGTCCTGCGCGCCCACCGGAGGGCCGGGAGGGGCCGCTCTGCCCTCGTGGGGCCCAGGAGGGAGGAAAGCAAGGCATCCCCCAGTCACAGAAGAGCTTTCACTGCCCGAGACAGGCAGGGACGCCGAGGCCGGAGCAAGAAGGGGCTGGGCAGGGTCCCGGGAGCAGACGGCAGGCTGGCCAGGCTGCAAGGCCAGCGGGGCACCAGGCCCCATGCACAAGCACCCAGGGTCCAGCAGGGGCATCAAGTGGCCACTGTGTCCCTTGGCCAGGAGGACGCAGGCCCCATGGCGCCCCCGCCCAGCCTCGGACCCCTCCAGTGCCCTGTGCCAGCTGCTCTGCCGGCCGGTGAGTCACCTCTTTCCCCTCAGACCGGCTCCGGGGCTGGGCGCTCCCCACCCGGGACCCCGACAGACTCCCAGCCGGCACCGCCCGCGCTGGAACCCACGGCGGCCCCTCAAGGCCCTGCTCCGTGCGACACATGCCTGTGACCCCATGTGGAAGCAGAAACGCAGAGCAGGAGCCCAGACCCGAGGCTGGCAGCAGGAGCTGGGGTGGCTTCCCAGAGGGGCGACGCCCAGCCTGGGCCTCCAAACTGTCATACAAGGTCCCTGGACTGGGGAGGAGGCTCCGTGCAAAGGGCCACGTTCACTCCTCGGAAACAAGTTAAAGAGTAAGGAAACTGAGTCAGGGAGGACCGGTAAATTTTCTAAGCGGCTCAACTAGAAAGGAATGGCGTCGGGGTCCACACCTGGGTGACCCGGCTCGAGCCTCCCTTCCCCATGTTCTACCATCCTGCCGTAGAAGTCTGCTGAACAGCAAATATTTCCTCATAAAAAGGCGTCTGGCCAGCAGACAGTCTCCCATCCCTCCTGCCTTGGAT